>JAIOJX010000003.1:44761873-45019373 GCA_022376925.1 Tragulus kanchil | reverse complement strand
TTATTTAACTATAAATAGTTTAATTCAGATACTTTTTCCTTAAACTCTTATTTGAAAATTAGAGTTTCATCTATAGACAAAGTGGTTTTCTGAAAAAACAAAATTTGTCATTAAGGAACATTTCTCATATTCACATTAGAAAAAAATATATTATTCTTCCTATCAGTTTATAATTTGATCTTTCATTGTTCTTTATATGTATGATAAAAATACTAATATTTTCTTCCTGATTATTTTATAACATTCTTGTAACAAAGCTTTTAAAAAGAAGCATATGCAGACCATTTATAAATAAAATATTTTGACTTTAGATTGGATGATCAGAAGATTTTCATTGTAGAACATAAGCAATCACCCAGGGACTGGATTGTCAATTTAAAAAGCATCCTTTTAAACAGATATGGTTAGTGACTTTCCTCTTGTCACCAGAAACTCTTGAAGTTGGCATTTAGTTTCCCTGTTTAGTGTTATAATTCAGACACTTTTTAGTTCACATATGATATCGCATGACTGAGGTGAAGAGAGATATCACGCCGAGTTTCAAGTAAAAACTCTATTTGAGCACTGAAAGTCATCCTTAGCTTTTGAGAAAAGTTTCTGGAAAATTCCATATTTGAAGCAACATGGGAGCTAATTCCTGTGAAATCTCATGAATCTGCACCTAGTAAATACTTTGGATGTCCAGTGGTCTGAGACATAACAAATTATTCTTCCTAAAAATAACTCTAAAATCTCAGTGGTCTACAAGACACACGTTTCTTTCTCATGCCCAGTCTCTGCAGAGCGGATGTAGTATCTTTTTCAGGCAGTAGATCAGGCTAAGATCAGCTTTGCATATGTTTCATTTTGGACCAAAGAAACAGTTTCTATTTAGGATTTTTTGTTTTTCATGGTGCAGAGCAGGATAACTACATCATGGGGAAAATCAGGCAAATCTCTGTCAGCCTATTTGAAGCGAGCTTAATGTGGTACCCTGAGGAAAAAAGAACAACATAAGCCAAAGCCCTTCGAGCAGGAACAGAAAGCAGGAAATCCCTATCACCCTCTCTGAATGTTACAAGGAACCATAAAGGGAAGGTTATTTTACAAAATTGAAGTCTCTTATTTAACTATAAATAGTTTAATTCAGATACTTTTCCTTAAACTCTTATTTGAAAATTAGAGTTTCATCTATAGACAAAGTGGTTTTCTGAAAAAACAAAATTTGTCATTAAGGAACATTTCTCATATTCACATTAGAAAAAAATATATTATTCTTCCTATCAGTTTATAATTTGATCTTTCATTGTTCTTTATATGTATGATAAAAATACTAATATTTTCTTCCTGAGTATTTTATAACATTATTGTGACAAAGCTTTTAAAAAGAAGCATATGCAGACCATTTATAAATAAAATATTTTGACTTTAGATTGGATGATCAGAAGATTTTCATTGTAGAACATAAGCAATCACCCAGGGACTGGATTGTCAATTTAAAAAGCATCCTTTTAAACAGATATGGTTAGTGACTTTCCTCTTGTCACCAGAAACTCTTGAAGTTGGCATTTAGTTTCCCTGTTTAGTGTTATAATTCAGACACTTTTTAGTTCACATATAATATGCGCATGACTGAGGTGAAGAGAAATATCACACAGAGTTTCAAGTAAAAACTCTATTTGAGCACTGAAAGTCATCCTTAGCTTTTGAGAAAAGTTTCTGGAAAATTCCATATTTGAAGCAACATGGGAGCTAATTCCTGTGAAATCTCATGAATCTGCACCTAGTAAATACTTTGGATGTCCAGTGGTCTGAGACATAACAAATTATTCTTCCTAAAAATAACTCTAAAATCTCAGTGGTCTACAAGACACACGTTTCTTTCTCATGCCCAGTCTCTGCAGAGCGGATGTAGTATCTTTTTCAGGCAGTAGATCAGGCTAAGATCAGCTTTGCATATGTTTCATTTTGGACCAAAGAAACAGTTTCTATTTAGGATTTTTTGTTTTTCATGGTGCAGAGCAGGATAACTACATCATGGGGAAAATCAGGCAAATCTCTGTCAGCCTATTTGAAGCGAGCTTAATGTGGTACCCTGAGGAAAAAAGAACAACATAAGCCAAAGCCCTTCGAGCAGGAACAGAAAGCAGGAAATCCCTATCACCCTCTCTGAATGTTACAACCTTTGCAGAACCAATCTCATAGAAGGGAAGGTGTTTGTCCTGTTGCTCCCCTTACAAGTTAGAAAGTATATGTGCATTTGCCAATCTGCAAATGACTCACAAGATTTCTATCCCATGTTTTTGTTCCTGGCTATAAAAAGAGGCAAATGACCCCTGATGGAGCAGTTTGTTGAAGCAAAAACAGAAATGAGAGTCTTTGGCATATGTCAGTCAAACAGGCCTAGAAGAGTTTAAAAATCTTGGTTAATCTTTCGCTGTTACTACCCACAAATGGGCTTCCCTGTTGGCTCAAGCAGTAAAGAATCTGCCTGCAATGCAGGAGACCAGGGTTTGGTCCCTGAGTTGGGAAGATCCCCTGGAGGAAGAAATGCAGCCCACTTCACTATTCTTTCCTGGAGAATCTCATGGACTGAGGAAATGTACAGTGTATAGTCCATCAGGTCACGAAGAGTCAGACACAGCTCAAGTGACTTAGCATGCACATGAAGTGACGTAGCATGTCCTTCATGAAGCTAATTATTATATGACTCCATAATATACTCAGCATCTGACATACTTTTCCCCCTACACTCTCTTGTAGCATTCTGCATTTCAGAAAGAAGGTCATGAGGCGATCATTTCTCGGGCCCAAGACCCTGTTACTGAGTTGTCTGATGCTAGCTGTGGCCATTTTGAAACTCTACAAAAGGGAAAAAAAAAAAAAAGCAAGACCTTCTAGAGGATTTAAAACCTCTTCCCTAAACCCTATAAACAGGGGGCTGAGTTCTTGAGACTCAGCCTGCTGTGTTTCCTTTTGCCTGACAAAAAAAATAAAGCCATTCTTTTCTGTTTCCTCCAAACTCTGTCTCCATATTTCCCTTTGGCATTGGTAGGGAGGCAGGCAAGACTTTGGCAACAAGTTCTCCCTGACTGTCAGGATGCCGGCACGTTTTTCTGGCAGTTAACCCCACTCTAATAAACTCTATTCTCCTTTTGATTCTGCCTCATTTATTTTTTCCCTAGACCAGGACCCTGAGGAAAAAGAACAACATAAGCCAAAGCCCTTCGAGCAGGAACAGAAAGCAGGAAATCCCTATCACCCTCTCTGAATGTTACAACCTTTGCAGAACCAATCTCATAGAAGGAAGGTGTTTGTCCTGTTGCTCCCCTTACAAGTTAGAAAGTATATGTGCATTTGCCAATCTGCAAATGACTCACAAGATTTCTATCCCATGTTTTTGTTCCTGGCTATAAAAAGAGGCAAATGACCCCTGATGGAGCAGTTTGTTGAAGCAAAAACAGAAATGAGAGTCTTTGGCATATGTCAGTCAAACAGGCCTAGAAGAGTTTAAAAATCTTGGTTAATCTTTCGCTGTTACTACCCACAAATGGGCTTCCCTGTTGGCTCAAGCAGTAAAGAATCTGCCTGCAATGCAGGAGACCAGGGTTTGGTCCCTGAGTTGGGAAGATCCCCTGGAGGAAGAAATGCAGCCCACTTCACTATTCTTTCCTGGAGAATCTCATGGACTGAGGAAATGTACAGTGTATAGTCCATCAGGTCAAAAAGAGTCAGACACAGCTCAAGTGACTTAGCATGCACATGAAGTGACGTAGCATGTCCTTCATGAAGCTAATTATTATATGACTCCATAATATACTCAGCATCTGACATACTTTTCCCCCTACACTCTCTTGTAGCATTCTGCATTTCAGAAAGAAGGTCATGAGGCGATCATTTCTCGGGCCCAAGACCCTGTTACTGAGTTGTCTGATGCTAGCTGTGGCCATTTTGAAACTCTACAAAAGGGAAAAAAAAAAAAAAGCAAGACCTTCTAGAGGATTTAAAACCTCTTCCCTAAACCCTATAAACAGGGGGCTGAGTTCTTGAGACTCAGCCTGCTGTGTTTCCTTTTGCCTGACAAAAAAAATAAAGCCATTCTTTTCTGTTTCCTCCAAACTCTGTCTCCATATTTCCCTTTGGCATTGGTAGGGAGGCAGGCAAGACTTTGGCAACAAGTTCTCCCTGACTGTCAGGATGCCGGCACGTTTTTCTGGCAGTTAACCCCACTCTAATAAACTCTATTCTCCTTTTTCATTCTGCCTCATATCTGGATATTCTTTTCTAACCCACACATAGACCAGGACACTTACTTTCCACTGGACAAAACAAATTATGCAACCAAACCCAGAGTCAAAGAACCTGGAAATTATATCGGTGTGAATTTTGGAAAAGTCAAAGGTAAAGAGAGAATTCTACAAATTACTGAAATTTCACTGTCTCCTCAAAAGTAAAAGACAAGCTGGTATCCTCATATACTCAGGGCAATGACGGTCTTCTCAGTTTGGTGCTAGTGGTAAAGAACATGCTTGCCAATGCAGGAGACTCAAAAGGGGCTGGTTCACTCCCTGGATTGGGAAGATCCCCCGGAGGAGGCCATGGTAACACACTCCAATATTGTCTGGAAAATCTCATGGACAGAGAAACTTGGTGGGTTACCATTCATGGCATCTCAAAGAGTTGATGTGACTGAAAATGCATGCAAGTTCAAAGAAAGTGCCTAAATTCTCCTTGTAAATCTTTTATGATCTGAGACAACATACATTACATTTGATTCTATTACTTTGAAACAATCTGAAACTGTCATTCAGAGGGGTCACTGTTGGAACACAATGCCCTAGGCATCTTTTGAATTTCTTCCATCATATAAGCAGGGCACTTCTCTTTGTCCAGAATAAATTCGTAAAGGATATGTATAGCAAACAATGTTGAAAGTTAGAGATAATGTATTTCTTTTATATATATCTTATACTAACTGAAAATAACTGTCTTATGTTTTATTACTTTTCAGAGTCCTATAAGTAAAATCTTGTTAATTGCATTGTCCTTGCAGATTTTTGTCTGCTTGACCAACCAACTACTGAGAGAGAGACAGTAAAATTATCCATTCTGACGGTATATGTGTCCATTTTGTCTTAAGATTATATCACTTTTTGTTCTATATATTTAAGGATATATCACCAGGCTCATGAAAATTTATAATTATAATATCTTCCTATTGAAATAGATGTTTTCCTATTTCATGATTTGCTTTATAATAATGCTATTTTTTTATTAGCCTTTTTGCTTCTTTTCTTTCTTCATGATAATACAATGCCCAAATTTCTGTAGCTTCTTCTCACAGATTGACTCATCTGGTTCTAACCTTCTTATTGTTGGACAGTGATATAAACAAGTATAACAGGTGGTTCACAAAACCTTGTGTAGATATGACTTTTCTAAATGAGGCAGACAGAAGTAATCTAGTGTAATCCAGAAGTCTGAAGTTGTAATGGTAAATTCTTGATTCTCAAAATTTAGGATTCCTTATAAGCCCTGAGCTATAAGTTCAAAAAACAAATACATGAGGATTACATTTCCCAATAGTGAACAGATATGGGCTAAAGAACATGCTTGCCAATGCAGGAGACTCAAAAGGGGCTGGTTCACTCCTGGATTGGGAAGATCCCCCGGAGGAGGCCATGGTAACACACTCCAATATTGTCTGGAAAATCTCATGGACAGAGAAACTTGGTGGGTTACCATTCATGGCATCTCAAAGAGTTGATGTGACTGAAAATGCATGCAAGTTCAAAGAAAGTGCCTAAATTCTCCTTGTAAATCTTTTATGATCTGAGACAACATACATTACATTTGATTCTATTACTTTGAAACAATCTGAAACTGTCATTCAGAGGGGTCACTGTTGGAACACAATGCCCTAGGCATCTTTTGAATTTCTTCCATCATATAAGCAGGGCACTTCTCTTTGTCCAGAATAAATTCGTAAAGGATATGTATAGCAAACAATGTTGAAAGTTAGAGATAATGTATTTCTTTTATATATATCTTATACTAACTGAAAATAACTGTCTTATGTTTTATTACTTTTCAGAGTCCTATAAGTAAAATCTTGTTAATTGCATTGTCCTTGCAGATTTTTGTCTGCTTGACCAACCAACTACTGAGAGAGAGACAGTAAAATTATCCATTCTGACGGTATATGTGTCCATTTTGTCTTAAGATTATATCACTTTTGTTCTATATATTTAAGGATATATCACCAGGCTCATGAAAATTTATAATTATAATATCTTCCTATTGAAATAGATGTTTTCCTATTTCATGATTTGCTTTATAATAATGCTATTTTTTTATTAGCCTTTTTGCTTCTTTTCTTTCTTCATGATAATACAATGCCCAAATTTCTGTAGCTTCTTCTCACAGATTGACTCATCTGGTTCTAACCTTCTTATTGTTGGACAGTGATATAAACAAGTATAACAGGTGGTTCACAAAACCTTGTGTAGATATGACTTTTCTAAATGAGGCAGACAGAAGTAATCTAGTGTAATCCAGAAGTCTGAAGTTGTAATGGTAAATTCTTGATTCTCAAAATTTAGGATTCCTTATAAGCCCTGAGCTATAAGTTCAAAAAACACAAATACATGAGGATTACACAATACATTTCCAAATAGTGAACAGATTACTGAGGAAATCAATGGGGAAAAAAGAAAACATTCCTAGAAGCAAATGATAATGAAAACAGAGCATCTTAAATGCAGCAAAAGCAGTTGTAAGAGGGAGATGGATATAAATACAATCCTACCTCAAGAAATAAGAAAAACGTTGAACAGACAACCTAACTTTACACTTGAAACAACTAGAAAAAGAAGAAGAAGAACAACAACAAAAAAACAGAGAGAACAAAATAAATCATAAAGATCAGAGCAGAAATACATGAAAAAAAAATGAAAGAAACAATGGTAAAAATTAATAAAGCCAAAAGCTGATTCTTTGAAAAGATAAAATTGAACAATATTTAGTCAGACTCATCAAGAAAAAAGAGAGAGAAATCAAATCAACAAAATTACTAATGAAAAAGAAGTTACAACAGACAATGTAGAAATAAAAAGATTTATAAAAGACTATTATTAACAACTATGTGACTGTAAAATGGACAATCTGGAAGAAATGGACGGATTCTTAGAAAAGTTCAATCTTCCAAGACTGATCCAGGAAGAAACAGAAACTATGAACAATTCAATTATAAGCACTCAAATCGAATCTGTGTTCCAAAAAGTAAAATGTTCCCAAAAATAAAAGCCTAGGACCAGAAGAGTTTACAGGTTGATTCTATGAAACATTTAAGGAAAAGCCTATCTTTCTAAAATCTCTTTCAAACAATTGCACACAAAACAATATTTTCAAACTCATTCTATGAGGCCACAATTACCCTGATACCAAAACCAGGAAAAGACAACACACGTGCACACACACACACACACACACACACAATTACAGGCTAATATCATTGATGAAGATAGATGCCAAAATACTCAAAAAAATTTTGCAAACAGAATTCAACAGCACTTTAAAGTTCATACACAACAATCAAGGTGGGTTTACACAACAATCAAGGTGGGTTTATTCCAAGCATGCAAGGATTCTTCAATATCCACAAATCAATGTAATACACTGTATTAACAAATTGAAAGATAAAAATCATGATAATCTTAATAGACACAGGAAAATCCTGTGACAAAATTCAGCACCCATTTATGATAAAAAAAGAACTCTTCAAAAAATGGGCATAGAAGGAACCTATCTTAACACAGTGAAAGCCATATATAATAAGCCCACAGCAAACAAAATTCTAAATGATGATAAACTGAAAGCATTCCCTCTAAGATCAAGAACAAGACAGGGGCATCCACTCTCACCACTGCTATTTCACATAGTCTTGGACATCTTACCTATGACAATTAGAGAACAAAAAGAAGTAAAATGAATTAAGATTGGAGAAGAAGTAAAGCTCGATCACTGTTTGCAGATGACATGAGATATATGTAGAATATTCTAAAGATACTATCAGAAAATTACTAGTGCTAATCAGCGAGTTTAGCAAAGTCACTGAATACAAAATCAATGCACAGAAATAACTTACATTCCTATATACTAACAATGAAAACTCAGAAAAAGAAATCAAAGAATCAATCCCATTGCAACAACAACAACAACAAAAAAATCTAGGGACAAACCAACCTAAGGAGAACTGTAAAGAGAAAATTGTAAGACACTGACCAAAAAAAAAAAAAAAAAAAATCAAAGATGACAGAAACAGATGGAGAGATTTTCCTGGTTCGGAAGAATCACTATCATGAAAATGACTATACTACCAAATATAACATACGGATTCCTTGTGATCCCTATCAAATTAGCAATGGCATTTTTCACAAAACCAGAACAAAAAATATCAAAATTCATATGGAAACACAAAGCACATGAATAGGGCTTCCCTGGTGGTCCAGTGGATAAGGACACTGCCTTCCAGGGCAAGGGGCGCTGGTTCGATCCCTGACCTGGGAAGATCCCACGTGCCGCAGAGCTGCTGGACCAATGTGTCCAATTACCAAGCCGGAGATCTGGAGCACATGCACCCAGAGCAAGTGCTCTGCAACAACAGAGGCCACCATGGTGGGAGGCCCACGACGGGCCAAAGAACAAAGATGGATGAAAATAGATAAATGAAAGATCAATAGCAGTGGCCCGCCTGCCCCCCTCCCTCCCCACTGCACCTCCCGCCCCAAAAAAAGACATGGAGAACCAAAGCATTCCTGAGCAAGAAAATTTGAGCTGTAGGGATCCACCTTCCTGATCTTGACTATATTACAAAGTCACAATCATCAAGACAATATCGTATTAGCAAAAAAAAAAAAAAAAAGAATAACAGGAACATAGACCAATGAAACAAGATATAGAACCCAGAGGTAAACCTGTGCATGTATGGGGTACCTTATTTTTGACAAAGGAGGCAGGAAATGCAATGGGGGGAAAGACATCTTCTTAGCAATACATGGTGTGCGGAAAATTGGATAGCTACATGTAAAAGAATGAAATTGGAACGCTTCTTAACTCCATACACAAAGATAAGCTCAAAATGTATTAAAGACCAAGATGTAAAACCAGAAACTGTAAAACTCTTGGGGGAAAACTTGATGGCATAAATCAAAGTAAGAACTTATATGACTTACCTCCTAGATAATGGAAATAAAAGCAAAAATAAACAAGTGGGACCTACTTAAAAGCTTTTGCACAGAAAAGGCAACTATAAACAAGGTGAAAAGACAACCCTCAAAATGGCAGAAAATAATAGCAAATGAAACAACTGACAGACTATTAATTCTCAAAATATACAAGTAGCTCATAGAACTCAACAACAAAAAATATAAATAACCCAATCAAAAAGTGAGATAAACACCTAAACAGGCATCTCTCCAAAGAAAACAGATATCTAAAAAGCACATAAAAAAGATACTCAACATCAGTCATCATTAGAGACATGAAATAAAAACTACAATTAGCTATCAACTCACACCAGTCAGAATGACCATCATCAAAAAGTCTACAAATAATAAATGCTGGAAAAGGTGTGGAAAAAAGGGAACCCCTTTTCACTGCTGATGGGAATGTAAATTGATACAACCACTTTGGAAGACAGTATGTAGATTGTTTAAAAAACTAGGAAGAAAACCACCACATTAACCTCCAATTCCACTACTAAGCATATACCCTGAAGAAACAAAAATTGAAAAAGACACATGTACACATTATTCATTACAGCACTGTTTACAATAGCTAAAATGTGAAGCAACATAGATATCCATTGGCAAATGAATGGATAGAGAAGTTGTGGTACGTATATACAATGGAATATTACTCAGCCATAAAAAGAAATGCATTTGAGTCAGTTCTAATGAGGTGGATGAACATAGAGCCTATTATATAGAACAAGTAAGTCAGAAAGAGAAAGATTAATATTGTATACCAACATATATATATGGAATCTAGAAAGATGATATTTATATGCAGAGCAGCAGTAGAGAAACAGACATAGAGAACAGACTTATGGACACTGTGGGGAGGGAGGAGAAGCTGAGATGTATGGAAAGAGTAACATGCAAACTCACTTTACCATATATAAAATAGATATGCAATGGGAATTTGCTGTAAGACTAACAGAATTCAGAGTCTCTGCAACAACCTGAAGGAGTGGGATGGGAAGGGAGATGGGAGGGAAGTTCACCAGGAAGGGTATCTGTGTATACCTGTGACCAATTCAGATTGATCTTTGACAGTGAACAACACAGTTCTGTGAAGCTATTATTCCTTTAATTAAAATTAAAATATTATTCCTTAATTAAAAAATTCTCTGATATGGAGAATATTGCTATTTTAAAGGGTTTGTTTGATTTAATATATTCTCATACTCCCATTCCTAGTAAGCTTCACTTGTCCACAGAATCAGGCCTTGTCCACCGATGTTGGAGGGGTATTTTCTTATGTCCATTACCTGTATGCTGTCTATAGGCCCTTCACAAGAGCCAGATTTCAGCATGCTGTGGCCAAGGTGATAAACTTTTACACATCATAAGAAATACAAGACTATGTTAATGTTGTTCAGTCACTCATGTCGTCATTAACCTGCAGGCTTCTATCTTTCAGTCTCCGAAATAAAAACTACAATTAGCTATCAACTCACACCAGTCAGAATGACCATCATCAAAAAGTCTACAAATAATAAATGCTGGAAAAGGTGTGGAAAAAAGGGAACCCCTTTTCACTGCTGATGGGAATGTAAATTGATACAACCACTTTGGAAGACAGTATGTAGATTGTTTAAAAAACTAGGAAGAAAACCACCACATTAACCTCCAATTCCACTACTAAGCATATACCCTGAAGAAACAAAAATTGAAAAAGACACATGTACACATTATTCATTACAGCACTGTTTACAATAGCTAAAATGTGAAGCAACATAGATATCCATTGGCAAATGAATGGATAGAGAAGTTGTGGTACGTATATACAATGGAATATTACTCAGCCATAAAAAGAAATGCATTTGAGTCAGTTCTAATGAGGTGGATGAACATAGAGCCTATTATATAGAACAAGTAAGTCAGAAAGAGAAAGATTAATATTGTATACCAACATATATATATGGAATCTAGAAAGATGATATTTATATGCAGAGCAGCAGTAGAGAAACAGACATAGAGAACAGACTTATGGACACTGTGGGGAGGGAGGAGAAGCTGAGATGTATGGAAAGAGTAACATGCAAACTCACTTTACCATATATAAAATAGATATGCAATGGGAATTTGCTGTAAGACTAACAGAATTCAGAGTCTCTGCAACAACCTGAAGGAGTGGGATGGGAAGGGAGATGGGAGGGAAGTTCACCAGGAAGGGTATCTGTGTATACCTGTGACCAATTCAGATTGATCTTTGACAGTGAACAACACAGTTCTGTGAAGCTATTATTCCTTTAATTAAAATTAAAATATTATTCCTTAATTAAAAAATTCTCTGATATGGAGAATATTGCTATTTTAAAGGGTTTGTTTGATTTAATATATTCTCATACTCCCATTCCTAGTAAGCTTCACTTGTCCACAGAATCAGGCCTTGTCCACCGATGTTGGAGGGGTATTTTCTTATGTCCATTACCTGTATGCTGTCTATAGGCCCTTCACAAGAGCCAGATTTCAGCATGCTGTGGCCAAGGTGATAAACTTTTACACATCATAAGAAATACAAGACTATGTTAATGTTGTTCAGTCACTCAGTCGTGTCTAAGTCTTTGAGGTCCCATGAACACCAGCATGCCAGGCTTCTCTATCTTTCACTGGTCTCCTAGAGTTTGCTCAAGTTCATGTCCATTGAGTCCACGATCACATCCAAACGTCTCATCCTCTGTCATCCCCTTCTCCTCCTGCCCTCAATCTTCCCCAGCAACAGAGTCTTTCCCAATGAGTCTGCTTTTCATGTCAGGTGACCAAAGTACTGGAGCTTCAGCTTCTACATCAGTCCTTCAGTGAATATTCAGAGTTGATTTCCTTTAGGATTGACTGGTTTGCTAATACATATTGACAAAAATTTCAAAATACTCTGTGAGAGTAATATATAAAATGAAAGGTCAAAAAAGGAAGCACATAGACTTGGATTGGTTTAATTCATTTATGTGAATATGTATCATATACCGCCATGCTGTTAAATAACAATATAAAGTTAAATCTAAATATGTCACTTTAATTTTCTAGTAGCCACATAAAAAGTAAAAAACAGTGAATTTTAGCAGTATGTTTTATTTATCAAGTATGTACAAAACACTATCATTTTCAAATGGAATCAGTATAAAATATTATACATGTATTATACTTTGTTTTCACTATGACTTCACAATTCAGCATGATTTTCTGTTTATAGCATATCTCAATTCAGATGATCAACTTCATCAGAAATACTTGATTTGTTTAATACAGTAAAAATTATAATTAAGAAAATAGAATGGTGTCCACCAAGATTTTCTAAACATACTTAAAAGTTTCAAATAACAGAATCAAATACCAAAATATCAGTTTTCATTAATATTTGCATCAATTTCAACAAAACTGGTCTATAATTATTACCAGAGTTGTTTAGGCTTTGATACAAAATCATGTAACTTTTGATACTATGTTTATCCAGTTTAAATAAATTCAATAATTTTATATCATTATAACATTATTATTGACCGATGTTGGAGGGGTATTTTCTTATGTCCATTACCTGTATGCTGTCTATAGGCCCTTCACAAGAGCCAGATTTCAGCATGCTGTGGCCAAGGTGATAAACTTTTACACATCATAAGAAATACAAGACTATGTTAATGTTGTTCAGTCACTCAGTCGTGTCTAAGTCTTTGAGGTCCCATGAACACCAGCATGCCAGGCTTCTCTATCTTTCACTGGTCTCCTAGAGTTTGCTCAAGTTCATGTCCATTGAGTCCACGATCACATCCAAACGTCTCATCCTCTGTCATCCCCTTCTCCTCCTGCCCTCAATCTTCCCCAGCAACAGAGTCTTTCCCAATGAGTCTGCTTTTCATGTCAGGTGACCAAAGTACTGGAGCTTCAGCTTCTACATCAGTCCTTCAGTGAATATTCAGAGTTGATTTCCTTTAGGATTGACTGGTTTGCTAATACATATTGACAAAAATTTCAAAATACTCTGTGAGAGTAATATATAAAATGAAAGGTCAAAAAAGGAAGCACATAGACTTGGATTGGTTTAATTCATTTATGTGAATATGTATCATATACCGCCATGCTGTTAAATAACAATATAAAGTTAAATCTAAATATGTCACTTTAATTTTCTAGTAGCCACATAAAAAGTAAAAAACAGTGAATTTTAGCAGTATGTTTTATTTATCAAGTATGTACAAAACACTATCATTTTCAAATGGAATCAGTATAAAATATTATACATGTATTATACTTTGTTTTCACTATGACTTCACAATTCAGCATGATTTTCTGTTTATAGCATATCTCAATTCAGATGATCAACTTCATCAGAAATACTTGATTTGTTTAATACAGTAAAAATTATAATTAAGAAAATAGAATGGTGTCCACCAAGATTTTCTAAACATACTTAAAAGTTTCAAATAACAGAATCAAATACCAAAATATCAGTTTTCATTAATATTTGCATCAATTTCAACAAAACTGGTCTATAATTATTACCAGAGTTGTTTAGGCTTTGATACAAAATCATGTAACTTTTTGATACTATGTTTATCCAGTTTAAATAAATTCAATAATTTTATATCATTATAACATTATTATTGATTTGTATAATGAAAGGTTTTAATTTCAAAATCAAATATCTGTATCAGACTAGCTAAGATACAAATAAGCTCTTCCTTTCCTTGGAGCTTTAAATCTAGCTTGTTCATGAACAGTTGTTGTTGAAATACATAAATCACACTACCCTTTTTTCTTTGGTCACTCAGTATACAGAAAGCAGTCCTTTGGTTCTTAGAAGATCTTGTGTTGTAATGAATAGTACAATAAATCACAGTACATTTTAATAGGTTTTAAAAGCCCTATTTTTTTCTTCCTGTTTGTTTTCTTTTTCCTAGATGAAAGAAAAAAAAAGATTTAGATTCGCAATGCTTGGCAAAATATGTCCATATATTCTCACAATTTTATTTTTATCTTTAAATCAAGCTTTTGAATTAATAAAATAAACTTGTTTTTAAATTTGCAATGGTAGCATTAAGAATTCTCATGTAAGAACCTTCTCTTCAAGTGAAAGGGAAATATATGAGGTGTAGAATAACCATGTGATCTCAAAATGAAGAGATGTCTCAGTCAAAAAGTAGTATTAAACAGCAGAACTCTCGTTAAGTATTCAAAATTATAGTATTTTTAGCTTAAAGAGTTGGGATCAAGTCTATAAGTCCCAAATCAGTCCTTCTCTATGAAAAAGAAACAAAGGAAGCATCAAAAGAGTCTAAACTTATAGCCACGGAGATAAAGAGAGCTAGAGACCTTCATCTATAAGCAGCAAGTGCCTTTGTTTCATACTCAATACCCTTATTTAGTTATTAATTCTTCCTCTAGTAATCTCTCAAACAATGAGGGACTGGAGTTTTAAGAGGTGTATAGCCACAGAAAACAAGCTAGTGCTGAACCAGTGAAAAGGTGAGATAATGAGATGATATTGCTGACACCAACAACCTGCTGATAGAAAAATTAGTTTACAATCAAATTGCTCTCATATTCACTTATAGCCAAATAAGTGGACAGTCCACCCGTACAGTATTTTCTCCATGAGTAGTGGCATGGAGACTATTATAATAAACACAGGCTTTAGGCAGAAAGGTATTCGGTGGAAGTTGCTAGACATACAGGTTGTTTGAGGCTAGGCAAGATTCTCCTAAATGAATGATTTATCCATAGTAATGATACTAATTCATTATCGAGTTTCAGTTTATATCTATTTTCATTTTTTCCAATCTGTTGCAGTGCAATTGAAGTGCAGTATGTTGTGTTGTTCTAAAATATCATTTTAAGTACATAATTCTACTCCATTTGTGCCAGGAAAATGCCCAAACACCTTCATTAGAAATAAAGCAAATCTGTTCAACAGTACTCTGAACAGCAGGCACTATATGCTTTATTGAACAGAAAAAGCTTTAACATACCTTATCTCGTACAGTGTTCATTCTGCCTGTGTCTGTTTATGTTCTCGAACTTTCCGAAAATGTGGTGCAACAACAAAGTAGTGTTTAGCTACCCACCTCTCTTGGCCAGGTGGCTGATTGTATGGTTTGGCATCTTTTTTGCAGGTGGTATACAAAATCATATACACCAGCTGCTCAGCCCACTGAGTGATACTTTACTAAATGGCACAGCCCCAGTCATACATAACAACATATAATGATACTAGACTGATATCTTCACTAGATTCATTTAGCTCTGAAAAGAATTCTCTAAGAAAGACATTTCTGAGCCTTCATTTCTGTTTCATGCTGGGTAATGTTGGCAAGAATTATTCATGGCACATGTGAACAATTTGAAAAATATTGTAAAAAAACAAGGCAGCTTTGCAGAGGTGTGCTGTCTGCTTGATGACTTGGCACACTGCCCCTGGTGCTTGGCATAGCACCCTGGTGGCTGGAACTAGGGATGCTCTATATCCTTGCCATTGGGCCTCTGCGGTGCTACTTGCTGTGCACGATCAATATCGACCAACTGCATAAACAACAAGATGAACCTTGTATCTGAGGGATAGCAAATAGCATTTGAATTATTTTACATAAATCTGAAAATGTAATCGCCGTTGACATTCCTATTAGTATTATATCTGAGCGCGATGATCATAATTGAGTAACATTAAATTTAGTTTATTGAACAGCAGTCCACTGCCCGCTTTACTGTGACTATAATCTGTGTAATGAAACCAGCAGTACGAAAAACCCTCTCTGTTGGTACTCTTCCTGGACAGCAGCCAAAGTATTTATTGCTATTTATGCAATTAATGGCTATATTGATTCTTTTTTTTTCCTCTAGTAAATACTAGATAAGTTGTGCTATGTTTTCTTAGCTCTTCAAGGTTTGTTTCAGCTGTAATTTATGTGGCTAGAAGAATAATACTCAATTGTTCTTAGCAACTGGTTTGCCTGTCTGCGACATTTGCCATTTACACATTGGCTTCTGGTTTGAGATGATTAAATTGATAGTGGCTCTATTGCCAAAATAGGCCCATATGCTGAAGTATGATTTATTAACGTTCGAAAATCAGAAGGTAAAACTTCACTAGCCAAAAGGCTGTGGTGGTTAATCATCTGTTCTTCCAGCTAATTCCATAATCCTCAATGTGACAATCAATTCATCATGCTGAAATAGCAAATTCATATAAATCATATTTCCAAGTTCTACATGCAGTCAATAAAATATATTGTACATTTCCCATAAATTATGTGATATAATGTTAATTTACTTTTCAAATTAAAAACTTTAACTCTCCTATGTCTTTCTTCATTGTGTCTATAAAGAAATGAACCTCATGTGTATTGACACATCTAGAAAACCACAACATGCACAGGAACGATTTGAAGTCCTCTGACTTAGGAAGAATTCATACGAGTAAGAGACACTCTATCTCCTCTAAGATAATCCAATGCTTGAATATCGTTTCCTACTTTGTTTTCATTCCTTACAGGCTAGATATCAAATATCTATCTTATTATATTTTCCTTTCCTGAAGGAGGTAAGTATAAGAGGGAAAGTGAGAATGAGCACTATTTTTCATACCAGTGTCTGTGCTTGTAGGTTGTTTCTTTTCTTTTTTTCAGTCCTACCCATCACCTTAATATTAGGGTGTTAGAATGAAGTCTTTAACTCCTTTCTCTCCTCTTAAACTTCTTCTCTAAAATCTATTTAGTGTCCATAATAAGAACGTACGTATGATAACACAGAGTTCCCAACCACCTTAATGGGTCCCAAGGATTATAGCTGTGGTTTCCTTCTCTAAGTGAGAGAATTACAGAGGTTGGAGTTTATTGAACAGCAGTCCACTGCCCGCTTTACTGTGACTATAATCTGTGTAATGAAACCAGCAGTACGAAAAACCCTCTCTGTTGGTACTCTTCCTGGACAGCAGCCAAAGTATTTATTGCTATTTATGCAATTAATGGCTATATTGATTCTTTTTTTTTCCTCTAGTAAATACTAGATAAGTTGTGCTATGTTTTCTTAGCTCTTCAAGGTTTGTTTCAGCTGTAATTTATGTGGCTAGAAGAATAATACTCAATTGTTCTTAGCAACTGGTTTGCCTGTCTGCGACATTTGCCATTTACACATTGGCTTCTGGTTTGAGATGATTAAATTGATAGTGGCTCTATTGCCAAAATAGGCCCATATGCTGAAGTATGATTTATTAACGTTCGAAAATCAGAAGGTAAAACTTCACTAGCCAAAAGGCTGTGGTGGTTAATCATCTGTTCTTCCAGCTAATTCCATAATCCTCAATGTGACAATCAATTCATCATGCTGAAATAGCAAATTCATATAAATCATATTTCCAAGTTCTACATGCAGTCAATAAAATATATTGTACATTTCCCATAAATTATGTGATATAATGTTAATTTACTTTTCAAATTAAAAACTTTAACTCTCCTATGTCTTTCTTCATTGTGTCTATAAAGAAATGAACCTCATGTGTATTGACACATCTAGAAAACCACAACATGCACAGGAACGATTTGAAGTCCTCTGACTTAGGAAGAATTCATACGAGTAAGAGACACTCTATCTCCTCTAAGATAATCCAATGCTTGAATATCGTTTCCTACTTTGTTTTCATTCCTTACAGGCTAGATATCAAATATCTATCTTATTATATTTTCCTTTCCTGAAGGAGGTAAGTATAAGAGGGAAAGTGAGAATGAGCACTATTTTTCATACCAGTGTCTGTGCTTGTAGGTTGTTTCTTTTCTTTTTTTCAGTCCTACCCATCACCTTAATATTAGGGTGTTAGAATGAAGTCTTTAACTCCTTTCTCTCCTCTTAAACTTCTTCTCTAAAATCTATTTAGTGTCCATAATAAGAACGTACGTATGATAACACAGAGTTCCCAACCACCTTAATGGGTCCCAAGGATTATAGCTGTGGTTTCCTTCTCTAAGTGAGAGAATTACAGAGGTTGGAGACTTTCCGTCTTTAGTAGATACAACCCTTAAACTCCTAAATATGAAGTTTGGATGAGTCAGTCTAAATTTATACTTATTCTATAAATCAAATCAAGTGCACTGAATTATGCAGTATTTTAGGACACTGAGTTCTCCCTAAAGGAAGATATGTACAAACAGTATATTTAAGGCTAGGAAATCCCACAGGAAGAAAATGACATTTAATGAAATTAGTCTGAATCCACAATTTATTACCGTCCTTTTTCTCTCTTATATGCTATTTCTTTTAAACCCTTTGTGGTATCACATTTTGTTTCTGAATTTTATGTCAGTTATCATTATTCTAAACACAGCTTATCACTTGAGCAATCTGACCCTAATTCATCCCCTATTTCAATGTCCCATGGTTCTTGGCTCTGACACATGGGACTTGGGTCTCCTTCATGGAAGGAGAACTCATGGCTAACTTTCTGCCACGTTCTTTTATGAAAAAAGCAATGGAAGCACTTTCCTTTCATAATCTAATTTTGTTGAAAATGAAGAAAAGAGGAAGAACTTTCAGAGCCATATGTGCAATTGTGAGTGCAATTAACATTTTCGTGGTAACACATCACCATTCAACAAATTGTACCTTTCTCAAAGTATAATTACTAATATTTATATATATATACATATATGAGAAATAATGCTTTTTTTCTGGAAAAGCACATTTGTCTTAAAGATTAATTATGTTTAAGACCATAAAGCATTTTGTTGCAAGGGTAGCATTTATTTCAGTTAAGTTTTACACTATGCAGAAGCGCTGACATAAAAAGACAGTTTAGACAGAAGAACCAATCACAGACTTTTCAAAGCAGAGCCCTACCACTTGGCAATACCTTGGGGCATGGGCTCTAGCTTCATAAGAAACAGAAGGACCTAACCATCACCTTAATATTAGGGTGTTAGAATGAAGTCTTTAACTCCTTTCTCTCCTCTTAAACTTCTTCTCTAAAATCTATTTAGTGTCCATAATAAGAACGTACGTATGATAACACAGAGTTCCCAACCACCTTAATGGGTCCCAAGGATTATAGCTGTGGTTTCCTTCTCTAAGTGAGAGAATTACAGAGGTTGGAGACTTTCCGTCTTTAGTAGATACAACCCTTAAACTCCTAAATATGAAGTTTGGATGAGTCAGTCTAAATTTATACTTATTCTATAAATCAAATCAAGTGCACTGAATGATGCAGTATTTTAGGACACTGAGTTCTCCTAAAGGAAGATATGTACAAACAGTATATTTAAGGCTAGGAAATCCCACAGGAAGAAAATGACATTTAATGAAATTAGTCTGAATCCACAATTTATTACCGTCCTTTTTCTCTCTTATATGCTATTTCTTTTAAACCCTTTGTGGTATCACATTTTGTTTCTGAATTTTATGTCAGTTATCATTATTCTAAACACAGCTTATCACTTGAGCAATCTGACCCTAATTCATCCCCTATTTCAATGTCCCATGGTTCTTGGCTCTGACACATGGGACTTGGGTCTCCTTCATGGAAGGAGAACTCATGGCTAACTTTCTGCCACGTTCTTTTATGAAAAAAGCAATGGAAGCACTTTCCTTTCATAATCTAATTTTGTTGAAAATGAAGAAAAGAGGAAGAACTTTCAGAGCCATATGTGCAATTGTGAGTGCAATTAACATTTTCGTGGTAACACATCACCATTCAACAAATTGTACCTTTCTCAAAGTATAATTACTAATATTTATATATATATACATATATGAGAAATAATGCTTTTTTTCTGGAAAAGCACATTTGTCTTAAAGATTAATTATGTTTAAGACCATAAAGCATTTTGTTGCAAGGGTAGCATTTATTTCAGTTAAGTTTTACACTATGCAGAAGCGCTGACATAAAAAAAGACAGTTTAGACAGAAGAACCAATCACAGACTTTTCAAAGCAGAGCCCTACCACTTGGCAATACCTTGGGGCATGGGCTCTAGCTTCATAAGAAACAGAAGGATGGAGACATTCTATCTCAGTTTCAGACGTAACATAAAATGATTCTTAGTGTCATTGAGCTAGAAAAGGTCAGGGTCACAAGCTCCTTCTCACAAGAGGGACTAACTCTACAACACTCCATGTTTTAAAGCAGTATCTGAGCTGGGGTGGAACCATTTCCATCTGTTCACAGATTTCTGCTCTTATGGGCAGGCAAGGTTTACATAATTATAATTTCCTAAAGCTATGGGTAAGAAAGACTAGGTGTTCATATTAGAGCCTTTTTCTTGTTCACAACATTTCAGTAGCTCCTGATAACATCAGTCCTCAAAAATAATGACCTTGGATTTCAATCATATCACAAAGAAGGGGGAAGGAAATGGAGCTACATTGGAGCCAATGTTCTGTATTTTATCAGAAGTAAGTAATATTATTCTGAAATAGACTGTCATATAAGATGTATATTGTAATTGCTAGAGAAACCACTAAAAATGAGGTCATAACTATGTAGTTAAAATAATCAACAGCGGGCTTCCCTGGTAGCTCAGTGGTAAAGAGTTGGCCTGCTAATGCAGGAGACAGGGGTTTGATCCCTGATCTGGGAAGATCCCATATGCTGTGAAGCAACTAAGACGGTGAGCAACAACTACTGAGCCTGTGCTCTAGAGCCTTGGAGCCACAACTATTGAGCCCATGTGCCACAACTACTGAAGCCTGTGTGCCCTACTTCCACAAGAGAAGTCACCACAAGAAGCCTGCTCACCTTAACTAGAGAGCAGCCCCCACTCCCTGCAACTAGAGAAGAGCCGGTGGCAGCAGGGAAAACCCAGAATAGCCAAAAATAAATAAATATAATTAATCTTTAAAAAATAATAATCAACAGCAAGGTAAATTATTGATACAATAAAAATATTTAGTAACAAAAGAAGGCAATAGAAAAGAACTTTATTGAGCAAAGACAGATTACACAATTCTCTGCAATTTGATGGTGGGGAAAAAGATACTTTTTTTGGAGGAAAGGCAAGAAAGCCTGTGTTCAACTACTTCAGTCTTTCCCTGGATGTATCTTTACCTAGATGTTCCCTTACTGTATGTTTCCTATTATAGATATGTCATGACTATTATTGTTACTTTAAGTGTTATTGTTATTTTTTTTAAGATTTATTTATTTATTTATTTATTTTGGGCGGGGGTCTGGTTGGGGAGGGAGGGGAGCAGGTGGGCCACTTCTATTGGTCTTTCATTTCTCTATTTTCATCCCTCTTTGTTCTTTGGCTCCTGCGGGCCTCCCATTGTGGTGGCGTCTGTTGTCGCAGAGTGCTAGCTCTGGGCGTGTGTGCTCCAAAACTCCGGCTCTGTAATTGGACACATTGGTCCAGACGCTCCGTGGCACATGGGATCTTCCCAGGCCAGGGATCAAACCAGCGCCCCTTGCACTGCAAGGCGGTGTCCTTATCCACTGGACCACCAGGGGAAGCCCGTTATTGTTACTTTGAGTCATGGAAATCATTACAAGCTAGTATGATCATGGGACTACTGAGAGTAAATTTCATAATTTTGTTTATAATTGTCTATTATAATTAGAGTGATACAGTGTGTGTGTGTGTGTGTGTGTGTATGTGTCTGTGTCTGTGTCTGTGTCTGTGTATATGTGCTGAGCTGTTTAGCCGTGTCTAACTTTTTGTGACCCCATGCACTATTGTTCACCAAGACCCTCTCTCCATGAGATTTTAAATACTGGATTTGTTTGCCATTTACTTCTCCAATATGCATATATATTTCACAGAATTATTAATAATTAATGCTTCTTTCAAAGCCATTAAAGCATTAATATGACATAAGATTAGCTGAATTCATAGATACAGAAAGTAGAGTGGAGGTTTCCAGGGACTGAGGAGAGAGGGTAATAGAGAACTGTTGTCAAATGGATACAGAGTTGCAGTTTGCAAGACAATGAAGGTTCCATACATGAATGATGGCAATGATTACACAACAATGTGGATACACTTAGCACTACTAAAATGTAAGCTGAAAAATCATAATGGTAAATTTCATATAATCTATATATTTCATAATTTAAAAAATTATTTGCAAGTTAAAAAATAACTATTTTCATATCATAATGTTTGAAATTGACGGGACTTACTGCATAAATACCTTGTCTTTCCTATATTTAGTCTCTTTTACTTCAACTTCAATGACTGGTTACCTAAGGTCCCTTATGGTAACTCAAGTGTTTCAACAGTTGCAACTTGCCAAGAAAAAATATTTCACCCTTTCTCAGTGATACTCTGTCCCCTCTACTTCATAAGCATATTTTTTTCCTGAGGATACTTTCTAACTGTCCACTGCATTGCATGTCCCTATGAAAGCAGAGGAGTCTGGATACGTCCACATCCATTTCTTGTTTAACTATCGCCTTTGACTCCTCAAGGACAATTGTAATCTTTTCAATCTCCATAACCCAGTCTTCATGAAAGTTATTGTCTGGCCCCTAAGACAATTTTTTTCCTTCTGTGAAATATTCTATTTCCAGTTCTGAACTGCTTATTGTTACTTTGAGTCATGGAAATCATTACAAGCTAGTATGATCATGGGACTACTGAGAGTAAATTTCATAATTTTGTTTATAATTGTCTATTATAATTAGAGTGATACAGTGTGTGTGTGTGTGTGTGTGTGTATGTGTCTGTGTCTGTGTCTGTGTCTGTGTATATGTGCTGAGCTGTTTAGCCGTGTCTAACTTTTTGTGACCCCATGCACTATTGTTCACCAAGACCCTCTCTCCATGAGATTTTAAATACTGGATTTGTTTGCCATTTACTTCTCCAATATGCATATATATTTCACAGAATTATTAATAATTAATGCTTCTTTCAAAGCCATTAAAGCATTAATATGACATAAGATTAGCTGAATTCATAGATACAGAAAGTAGAGTGGAGGTTTCCAGGGACTGAGGAGAGAGGGTAATAGAGAACTGTTGTCAAATGGATACAGAGTTGCAGTTTGCAAGACAATGAAGGTTCCATACATGAATGATGGCAATGATTACACAACAATGTGGATACACTTAGCACTACTAAAATGTAAGCTGAAAAATCATAATGGTAAATTTCATATAATCTATATATTTCATAATTTAAAAAATTATTTGCAAGTTAAAAAATAACTATTTTCATATCATAATGTTTGAAATTGACGGGACTTACTGCATAAATACCTTGTCTTTCCTATATTTAGTCTCTTTTACTTCAACTTCAATGACTGGTTACCTAAGGTCCCTTATGGTAACTCAAGTGTTTCAACAGTTGCAACTTGCCAAGAAAAAATATTTCACCCTTTCTCAGTGATACTCTGTCCCCTCTACTTCATAAGCATATTTTTTTCCTGAGGATACTTTCTAACTGTCCACTGCATTGCATGTCCCTATGAAAGCAGAGGAGTCTGGATACGTCCACATCCATTTCTTGTTTAACTATCGCCTTTGACTCCTCAAGGACAATTGTAATCTTTTCAATCTCCATAACCCAGTCTTCATGAAAGTTATTGTCTGGCCCCTAAGACAATTTTTTTCCTTCTGTGAAATATTCTATTTCCAGTTCTGAACTGCTTGTTGTTACCCAATCAAACCATTCTCAGTGCATGCCTGTCAGACTTCCTCTAAATCTTTGTTGAGAGGAGTTACTTTTCCCTATATAATGATGTGAGGGAGGTGATATTTGACAGTCTATTATTCTTCCAGACTTGCTTCAATTGTCACTCCCTCTGTGAAGCCCTCCCTACAGTATATTTCTCCAGAATTAGTGCATATTTGCATCCTATCTTCCAAAAGTCTGCAGTCTAGCCTTCCTTTAAAGTACTATAAGAGCTACATAATTCTTCTTATTTTTTCTTTGAACCTTACAAAAGGAAGCTTATAGTTTTTCCATCTACTTGATGTCAGTTTTGGCCACGTGACTTAGTCTGTCCAATGAAATATAAGTCGAATTGGCATGTGCCTTTTCCAGAAGGGAAACTTAAAATTAAAAATAGTCCACAGAGAGGTTGTTCCTCTAGCTTGAGTTCCATATTGGAAAAACATATAAGAGAACCACAGCCCAACTATGATGACAGCCTTAGTTCTATAACCCACTGCGACTTGAGGCCTATTTGTTATGACTTAGAAACAAGTTCTATTGAGGCAGAAGATACAAGAGCCCCAGGTTAACAGCTGGAGTTTGCTCCCTGTAGACAAAAACTCCATAACAGCAGGAGAAACAGAGGAGTTTGCGCCCTGCTCAGATGAGAAATAAAAGACTGCATATTTCTTATTCTTGATTTCAAGGAGACCTTCCCAACTACAAATGTGCAGAAAGGTTTCTTTAGGTTCAAAAGAGAGGGGACATCACCTCATAATAGGATATGAACCTACCCATAGGTTTCTTGGCTAGTATCCGTCTTCTCTAAGAGATGTGCATGCACACACATGGGCAGATCCTGAGATTTGCCAAATATGAGGCAAGTTAAAGGGATTGACCAAAATAAACCTGGAAGAAATGTCTCATAAAAGTGATACAAACCACCACGAGGACATGGCTTTCTCTCTGTGCCCACCCATGTGTCTATCCACATATACCCTTCCTGATACTTTCTAACTGTCCACTGCATTGCATGTCCCTATGAAAGCAGAGGAGTCTGGATACGTCCACATCCATTTCTTGTTTAACTATCGCCTTTGACTCCTCAAGGACAATTGTAATCTTTTCAATCTCCATAACCCAGTCTTCATGAAAGTTATTGTCTGGCCCCTAAGACAATTTTTTTCCTTCTGTGAAATATTCTATTTCCAGTTCTGAACTGCTTGTTGTTACCCAATCAAACCATTCTCAGTGCATGCCTGTCAGACTTCCTCTAAATCTTTGTTGAGAGGAGTTACTTTTCCCTATATAATGATGTGAGGGAGGTGATATTTGACAGTCTATTATTCTTCCAGACTTGCTTCAATTGTCACTCCCTCTGTGAAGCCCTCCCTACAGTATATTTCTCCAGAATTAGTGCATATTTGCATCCTATCTTCCAAAAGTCTGCAGTCTAGCCTTCCTTTAAAGTACTATAAGAGCTACATAATTCTTCTTATTTTTTCTTTGAACCTTACAAAAGGAAGCTTATAGTTTTTCCATCTACTTGATGTCAGTTTTGGCCACGTGACTTAGTCTGTCCAATGAAATATAAGTCGAATTGGCATGTGCCTTTTCCAGAAGGGAAACTTAAAATTAAAAATAGTCCACAGAGAGGTTGTTCCTCTAGCTTGAGTTCCATATTGGAAAAACATATAAGAGAACCACAGCCCAACTATGATGACAGCCTTAGTTCTATAACCCACTGCGACTTGAGGCCTATTTGTTATGACTTAGAAACAAGTTCTATTGAGGCAGAAGATACAAGAGCCCCAGGTTAACAGCTGGAGTTTGCTCCCTGTAGACAAAAACTCCATAACAGCAGGAGAAACAGAGGAGTTTGCGCCCTGCTCAGATGAGAAATAAAAGACTGCATATTTCTTATTCTTGATTTCAAGGAGACCTTCCCAACTACAAATGTGCAGAAAGGTTTCTTTAGGTTCAAAAGAGAGGGGACATCACCTCATAATAGGATATGAACCTACCCATAGGTTTCTTGGCTAGTATCCGTCTTCTCTAAGAGATGTGCATGCACACACATGGGCAGATCCTGAGATTTGCCAAATATGAGGCAAGTTAAAGGGATTGACCAAAATAAACCTGGAAGAAATGTCTCATAAAAGTGATACAAACCACCACGAGGACATGGCTTTCTCTCTGTGCCCACCCATGTGTCTATCCACATATACCCTTTCCCCCCTAAATATTTTACTTGTTTCACTGCTTTCTGTCTATATGTGGAAAATTCACTTCTACACGGCTGACAGGCCAGGGCTGTGTTACTCGCCACTGGTCCCTGGTGGTTTAGAGGCTGGGTAGGATTGACTACCATGGTCTGACTCAGCATTTCTGGCTAGGAAACAAAATGCTGCTTCAAGCCCCTGCAGGATGAGGCCACCTGAGATCACTATGTTCTATATTATTTACTTGTTTATATAGCTGACTATTTCCACTAAACCACGAGCTATAGAATATCCGATATTGTTCTTTATTTTTTCTTATTCCAATGCCTCTCACTTTGTTCCATGCCTAGCACTTTGTTCATAGATATTAAATACATTTTTTAATGAGTGGAAAAGTAGATGGAAGAGGAGATAAAGCTTTAGAGTAACTTCCATCAGTGTTCTGCTCAATTATGTGGTTATTTTTCACTGCATCAGAAATGTTGCTTACTCAGTATTCATATATATATATGACTGTTTTCATCAACTGGTTTGTTGGGTTAATGATTTGGTCATTCCTGGAAGAGACAGTGATTTAACCTAATAGAGATCAAAGCTACTGATGTTGCTTGAATTTAGATTGGATAAGTATTGCACCTTTCTAGTGTGCGCTTCACCATTTTGTTTATGGAGTGTGAAATATATAGCCTTGTGCTGTTTCTGCACCCTTCAGCCATGCATAGCCAACAATATACTGTACGCCCCATTTCTGCTAACCTTGGCAAATTAGCAGAGGTGTTTGGGTAATCAGGCAGTTGAATGTTTGTGTAGTTTATCACATTTTATGAAAAGGGAAATGTGTTAAGGAGGATTAAACAGAAGAATGAATATTAGTGGCTTATATCTAGACTATTGTTGCAGTTAAAAGAAAAAAAAAATAAAAGTGATGACAATTGCTATATTGAAAATATTGAGTTTATTCTTTAGCTGATAGAAAAAAAAACAAAATCATACATTTTTGTTATTGAGAGAAAAAGAGAAATATGTGTTTCCCTTTTGTCTTTTATATTTGGGAGCTTTAGCCCACCTTTGATTCCAAGTGACTAGCTATCTGTGTTTTTCTAGCTAAGATTGCAGTCCTTTGAGAACGAAGTTGACAGCTTTGCGCTGACAAAGAATCATTATAATCAGTGCTGAAAATATGAAATCACAATGAGAAAGAATTCATGTTTACAGTACAGGGACCATACACTGCGATAGCTTGCATTAGAAACTCAGCAGGTGTAGTACACAAAGCTGAATCACAGTAGAGAATTTGAAGCCCTCAGGATACGAAAAGGTCATTTTTGTTCAAGTACCTGTCCCCTGTGTTAACATGAAAATAAATTATTTCTGTCAAACTCTGCAGAAGATAACAAATTGTGTATACATGTACATGAACTAAAACTTTTCATAGTATTTGTGCAAAATTATATTAATTATTTGCATTAATTTTAACATCATTCACCTGCTGGATACAAAAGAAGTTGTTGAAAAACATTATAGAGATATCATATATGTGCAAAATAGAAAAGAATAAATTATAAATGGTAGACCTTTAAAAATATATATATATAAGAAAAGAAAATCATTACACATTCTTCAATTGTTACAAGGTAGACCTAGCTGTTGATATAGAGGTGTGACAAGGTTTAAAAGACAGAATAAAGCCCTTATATTTGGCGATTTAGTTGCTCAGTTGTGTCCAACTCTTTGTGAGGCTGTGGACTGTAGCCTGCAAAGCTCCTCTGCCCATGATATCTTCCAGGCAAGAATACTGGAGTGGGTAGCCATTTCCTTCTCCAGGGAATCTTCCTGACCCAGTAATTGAACCCTTGTATCCTGAACTCCAGGCAGCTTCTTTACTGACTAGGCCATCAGGGATCCCATACTGAGTGCAGTGGCATCTTCAAATTCTACTCTTCATGCCTGGCATGGAGAAGGTGGTTATAAACTAAACTTAGATTAGCTGTCCCTAAAAAAAATTTAGTAAATGATTTTTTTATTCTATTTAAACTCAGAGTAATGCCACTTTTTAAGTTTTTATATTGTATAGGAATATTATGTTCATTTCAAGTGACTGAGTTTATACATATAACTATGACTGTTCTTTTTTACATTCTTTTTCCATCTGCATTATTATAGATATTGGACAGAGTTCCTTGTACTATACAGTAGGCTTTTCTTGGTTATCTGCTTTAAATATAACAGTACTATTTCTTTTCCTTCTCTTTCACTCACTCATTCTTCATCAATGGTTTATAAAACACCTGTTATATCCAGGTACTGGAGAATCATGGAGTTATAGAACATACAGACTAATGAACGGGATACACATTGTAAACCTAATCACAGCAATGTCATTAGAGGCATAGGAGCCACAAAGAAGAGATATCTAACTTTACTGAGTCACCAAGGATTCACAGAGGTGCTGGCATTTGAATGGAGGTATTTTCTGCTGGTCTTAGTTCATCAGGTAAAGAAATGGATAATTTACACTGGAGAGAATATCACATAAAATACAAACCCACATGGAATGGTATTCTAACCTGCCTGCAAGGTTAGAATAGAAAGAGAAGTAAGGAATTTGGCTTTCAGAGTATGTGTGAAAAATGGCAACATGGAAACAGAACAGAAAACAGAATCCAGATGAGGATTTGAGTTTTACTGTAGTCATTGAAGAGTCATGGTAGGGTATTAAGTAGGAAAGCAATATTAGAAAGTTTTCCATTTTTTACTAATTTGAAAGATTTTTCAGAGGAAACTAAAGCTTTCAGGTAAAAAGAGCACCAGAATCCTTACACTCTCACTTTCTCCATTGTTAACATTTTCAGCCTTGAAAGTACTTCAGAAGTATTCCTTTTAAAGTTCATTGCCTAACAACATCTTAAAAAGTATTATTACTATTCCAATAATATATCCTATGTATTAATGATTCGAGCCAAGATAAAGCTAATACTGAAATTTCTAGTACCAGCCTTTTGGGAAGTTTGATAGCTTCCTGATAATTAACTTCCAGACAACCCCATCCCAGTGCATAGATTATCTGTAAGATATTTAACAGATTATCTATAAGATGATCTGTAAGATACTTAACAGTCTTCCTTAGTGGTGGAGTGGAATCTGCCTGCCAATGCAAGGTTTGTGGGTTTGATACCTAGGTAGGGAAGATTCCTTGGAGATGAAAATGACATCTCACTCAGTAGTCTTGTCTGGGAAACTCCATGGACAGAGGAACCAGGCTACAGTCCTATAGGATCACAAAAGGGTCAGACACAACTCAGTGAGTCAACACCAACAATAACAAGATACTTAACATTCTAGTTTTAGTAGAAAGATGAAGAAGTAGAGTGTGGGGGGATGACTTTTAATTATTCCTGAGTTATTCTAATTCTTTAGCCCACTGTCTCTAAAAACTACATGCCACTCTATATTGTTATACCCTCAGGGATTTTTTTTTTTTTTTTTGCCATCTTTCCTATTTCATCTGTTACTTTGGATCAGTTTTTAAGTCAAATTACAAACTTTTAAAACTATTAGTTTATTTTAAAAAGGCACTGCTGGCCAAATGATGTTCATAAATATATATAAGATTATTCTAGTGCTACTTTTTATTAATTGTTTGATACAGTGATGTAACCCTTTTATTCATTAGTGTGTCCAAGTTCTCATTTAGTCGCATTTCTGAAATTTACACTATCTACTTAGATATCAAATACTGTACTCTCCTCAGTCCCCCTCTTGAATGTCATATTATTTAGTCTCCTGGGTCAACAAAAGTGAATTTAGTTTTATTTAATGAGAAATTAATATTTTACCATATTAAAAATTAGTTGGAAGCTATCATAAGGCACATTTTCTAATATTCAATATCACTTCTGTGGTCTTTTGCCAGATTCGCAGAACCCAAATCAAATCAGGACTATACTTAAGACAAACCCACATGGAAGGGTATTCTAACCTGCCTACAATCTTCAGAAATGTTTAAGGTCATGAACATCAGTAGAAGATTGAGCAACTTACAAAATAAAATTGGCTAAAGAGATATGGCAGTTATATGTAGCATGTGATTTTGAATTTTGTTAGATTTAATCTGCTGCCATAAATGACACAGTCTTAGTGGCTTAGAGCACTTTAAATGTATTATCAGAATTTCAACCTAGATTCTCTCAATCAAAAGTCGAGGAATTGGTGATGCTTTTAACTTTTCTAAAGGAGAATCCAGTTCCTTGTTCATTCAGTGGTTGAAAGAATCTAGTTTCTAACACACAGCCCCCTCCACCTAAGAATCAGCAACAGCAAATGGTTGAAGTCAAATTCTTTAACTGCCATCTCTCACTCTTGGACTACAGCTGGTAAAGGTTCTTACTTTTAAGGATTCATGTGATTAGTTGGGTGGATCCGGGTAATCAGGTTAATCTTCTCACCCCAAGGTTCTCCACCTTAGTCACATTTTATCATATGAGGAGGCATATTCACCAGTTCTGGGCTTCCCTGCTGGCTCTGCAGGGAAGAATCTGCTTGAAAGTTAGGAGACACAGGATATGCTGGTATGATCCTTGGGTTGGGAAGTTCCCCTGAGGAAGTAAATGGCAACCCATTCCAGTATTCTTGCCTGGGAATTCCCATGGATGGAGGAACCTGGCAGGATATAGTCCATGGGGTCCCAAAGAGTTAGACACAACAGAGCAGGTGTACACACATACATACACACATTCACCAGTTCTAGCCATTAGCACAGAAGATCTTTGAAGACAAGTGTGTGTGTGTGTGTGTGTGTGGGAAGTTGAAAGTGGAGAGTTCTGCTCAATACATGCATTTTTTGCTCTAACCAACATTATGGGGTAAATCAGCAAGAATATAGGCAGTTTTATATTTTTCAGCAAGTACAGCTGTCAAATAAATAGCGTTTATAGCTTTTTGAGGGATGCACCAAGAATACTGGTTCTTTGCAAGGGACAGGAGAGTGACAGAAATCAGGTTTGCTCAAGACCATATTTTTTGTACTTTGAGCTTAAGCAGTGTGAACCAGCTAAATTGTTTGTTGAAACTAACTGCTAGCTTATATTCTTAGAATGTTTTGTATATTTTGGCCAATTGTTATGCAATAAACTTTGTAGCAGAAAGATAAGTTAAGAAAAATTATAATCACTCATTCTTATCTCCTATGCTTAGATTTCCATTAAAATTCTGTGTCTCAGTGCTATTTACATAACAAAAGTATATACAGAATTCTTGAAGAAACTATATCAAATGTGGGAAGAAGTTTTGGTTAGTTTTCTTAATTTAGTGTTGTATCTAAAGAATAATAACTCTCTTAAGGTAGATACTTTTTTATAATATGATTTGCTTTACATATTTACATTGGAAATTTGCAAGAATCATTTCATTAATCTCAGTTTTCACTGTATTTTGCCTACTGAAATAGAAATCAGGTCAAAAACCCCAGAAGAATAAAGCAATTAACCTGAATATCACATCAAATCAATTTTGTTAATATTATAGGTACTCTGTAAATAATGCATCATTTCTTTAAAGATGTCAACCCAACAATGAATAAGGTACAATATTACCTGTCTGTAGGTGTGTAAGTTGATGACTCTGTGAGTATTTGCATGTGAAATGTGTATCCAATATGCTTCTATACAGCAAAGTTATGAACATTTACATACTGATAAATACTACAAATATCTACATTTCTGAACCTGAAGAGGTTTCCTCATAATTGTTTCAAATCATTAACAAAAATAAATGGAATAAAACTTTTAATGTTGTGAAAATAACTTGTTATTCATCAGAAGAGAAATAACTGAGACAATTAGTTTTCCACATGCTAATTTCTATCCTAATTTCTGCTTAAGCATGATAATAAACAAGTTACTCATTAATTATTTTAGTGTGCTCCACTATGAACTTTGCATACTTTAGCTTTTCAATATTTTATGAAATTTTGCTCCAAATTTTTCAGTCATATTAGAATTACTGAAAAATAGAGTAAAAAATAAATTTCAAAGAGATAAAGTGATTTATTTGACATTGTATGGTTAATGAACAACTGAATTGATGAGTATTTTTAAAATTCCAACCCTACATTCTTTTTTCCACTAAGTCATGCATTTGTGAAGCAAATATTAAATGCAGAAAGTACAATGAAGCCTTTTTTATAAGATAATTAAGCCAAATTAGAAAAAATATTTTCTCCTAATGATCAACTTTTTGATAAAATGATAGACAAGAAAATATGACTCAATGTAGGATGGAAAGATCTGCCAAATGTATTAATACAAAAGAATTGCGAAGTCTAAGAAGAGATCATGGGAAATATAACTGAAGGCTATAAATTAAATCCACTAAATTGTTTTAGGCTTGCAGGTGCATTGATTTTCATTAAGATTAGATTTCTTAACAGTGCTCCATTTCCCAGATCTGTAATCGAAGGTCTAAGATATGAGATTCATATTAAAAGTTTTTCAAAAATATATTGCTTAAATAGAAATCAGGTCAAAAACCCCAGAAGAATAAAGCAATTAACCTGAATATCACATCAAATCAATTTTGTTAATATTATAGGTACTCTGTAAATAATGCATCATTTCTTTAAAGATGTCAACCCAACAATGAATAAGGTACAATATTACCTGTCTGTAGGTGTGTAAGTTGATGACTCTGTGAGTATTTGCATGTGAAATGTGTATCCAATATGCTTCTATACAGCAAAGTTATGAACATTTACATACTGATAAATACTACAAATATCTACATTTCTGAACCTGAAGAGGTTTCCTCATAATTGTTTCAAATCATTAACAAAAATAAATGGAATAAAACTTTTAATGTTGTGAAAATAACTTGTTATTCATCAGAAGAGAAATAACTGAGACAATTAGTTTTCCACATGCTAATTTCTATCCTAATTTCTGCTTAAGCATGATAATAAACAAGTTACTCATTAATTATTTTAGTGTGCTCCACTATGAACTTTGCATACTTTAGCTTTTCAATATTTTATGAAATTTTGCTCCAAATTTTTCAGTCATATTAGAATTACTGAAAAATAGAGTAAAAAATAAATTTCAAAGAGATAAAGTGATTTATTTGACATTGTATGGTTAATGAACAACTGAATTGATGAGTATTTTTAAAATTCCAACCCTACATTTTTTTTTCCACTAAGTCATGCATTTGTGAAGCAAATATTAAATGCAGAAAGTACAATGAAGCCTTTTTTATAAGATAATTAAGCCAAATTAGAAAAAATATTTTCTCCTAATGATCAACTTTTTGATAAAATGATAGACAAGAAAATATGACTCAATGTAGGATGGAAAGATCTGCCAAATGTATTAATACAAAAGAATTGCGAAGTCTAAGAAGAGATCATGGGAAATATAACTGAAGGCTATAAATTAAATCCACTAAATTGTTTTAGGCTTGCAGGTGCATTGATTTTCATTAAGATTAGATTTCTTAACAGTGCTCCATTTCCCAGATCTGTAATCAGTCTCAATATGTTTTGTGAATCAAACTCACGAATATTTTTTTAAGGTGATTTATATTTTATTGGATATGTATTAAATTGTCTGTAACTTTAACCCAATTCATATTAAAAGTTTTTCAAAAATATATTTCTGAATCTTAAATTGAACCTTATTTATAATTTGAATTTATATTTTTGCAAGGTTTATTTCTTTATGGTTGTCGAACTTTTTTATTATTATTTTTTAATTGAAGGATAATAGCTTTACAGAGGTATATTGTTTACTGCCAAAGATCAACAAGAATCGGTCACAGGTATGCATATGTTCCCTCCCTCCTGAACTTCCCTCCCATCTCCCTTTAGTTTATTACAGAGTCCCTGTTTGAAGTACCTTAGTCTTACAAAATATTCCCATTGCTTATCTCTTTTACACACTGTAAAGTAAGTTTCCATGTTACTCTTTTCATACATCTCACCCACTCCTACTTCCCTTCAATGTCCATAAGTCTGTTCTCTAGATCTGTGTCTCCATTGCTGTCCTGCATATAAATTCATCAGTACCATCTTTCTGGTTTCCATATATATGTATTGCACTCATGGGTATAAATGACACAATGGATCATTTTGTCTAGTGGATGATTCCCTAGTTTACAAACATGATCATGCTTCCAATACTGAATAATGAGTCAATTTTTTGGTTTTTTTTGTCCTTGAAGCTATAACTTAATTAAGCATTACATAAATCACAGTAACAACATTGAGAGAGTAAGCATTTTTCTTTCTATGGAAGCTATGTTGACTGCTCTGGGTTAATAATAATAAAGTTAAATTTTCTAAAATAATTATACTTGAGTTAGGTGTAAACAATCTAATTGTAAAAAAAAAAAAATAAGTTACTGTAAATCTTCTAGTTATAGTGCTCTGTAGGTCTATTTAAGTTATTGATCCACATGAAAGAAATGAAAACTGAAAAATCTAAGGTAATGGATTGTGGGTACTGTTAATGACTGAAAGATGGCAAGGAAATAAAATCAGCAGACTTACACAGAATAAAATGATTTGATCTTAGGTCAAAGAGAGGCAAAAGGATTAACTTTTTTTTAATTAAAGAAAGTGCATAAGTTGTTATGCACATCTTTTATGATTCCCCGATGTAACCAAAGGTGTTAATGAAAGACCCAGTGCTGTTTCAATACTGGTTCTAAAGATATCCAATACTTCATTAAAGTTTCTTCTTCTTTTACTACTACTATTACTGCTGTTGCTATTAATTGGTGACTGGGTGAATGGCAACATTTGCAAAAACTTAGGTAAGCAGACACAACCATTGAAGGGGTGTATATATATTCAACATTTTGTAAATGACTCCTCCACCATACTTAATGGCAAAAAGTTCATAAAGGTACATTTTATCCTTGTAATCAGAGCAAACCAACACCACTGCCATCATCTGTGAATTAGTTTCAAGTCCTGAACTTACTGAATGAAAATCTGCATTCTAAAAAGCCCCCCCAGGTGCTTGGTCTTCAATTAAAGTTTGAAAAATCATTAGCCTAGAGTTTTCTGAGTGAACAGAAAAAACTGATAGCATTTCAGTTATAAATGGCCAGTTTTGAAAATATTTGAAGGCAAGATTTGGAAAATGAATCTGAGAACATAATTAATGCAGATTATATAAATGGTATGAAACTGAAGTGGATGCAATTCTAAAGAAAAAGATTAACTCTCAGGTAAAAGATGGATTTATAGAGCTTGTCTTTGAGTGTAATATATATTATGACTCCAAAGATTCTAATTGAGAGTAAATATTGTTAAGGATATTAAATTCTTAGTAATCTTTTTGGAGAACTGATTTGATATATAGTTGATAATAGCATGATATAAACATATTTATTCATTGAGATAATAGAAGTACAATTGCAATATTTGCAACAACAGATACATTAATATTTAAAGCCATTGTGTGCCTTTGTCTCCTGCTGATAACTGTTTTCCTTAAAAACACTACAAAAGACATTTTGAACAGATGGTGACTGGTTTTCTCTATCCTGCATCCCCTCACAACTGCCACCGAGCCTCACCATTCATTAATCTTCCATAGACTTCCAGTAGCAAAGCAACTAAATTACACACATATACACACTGAGGCCAGCATTTCTGTCAGGCTTAAAATTAAACTGAAGAGAACTGTGCCAAGTCTTTTAACCAAACTTCTACTATGAAACTGTTAGAAAAAATAAACATTTAACTTGGAGGGTGATCTGGGAATGCCCAATTTTAAATGGTAGACATTCCCAACAGTGTGTCTCAAAATTTTTGGAGTGGAATTAAACACTCAAAAGATCTAATTTGAATTCAGCTTGACTCAGAACTGTCCAAAAGAGAGCTATTTCCTTAAGCATTGAAATAAATAAAAGAATCAGAAGATCACAAACAACAAAGCTTTTACCAAAATAATCACTTATAATGATATCACCTACATATAAAATAATAATATGTGTTATGTAAGATTAGTCCTGGAACATATTATGCAGACTACATGTTTTCTAACCAAAGGAGTTAAATTTAAGAAAATCTTCAAGTGTACAAGGAATTTCTGCCCTCTTTACCCAGATTTACCTAATGGATTATGTTTTAACACAATTGCATCATTAGTATTTGTATATTTTTGATACATTGGGTTTCATGTAATACCATTTGATTAAGTTGGCCATATGGTGGCCTATATACCTAAATTATCTCATGTATGTTTCCTAAGGCCAAGATATTTTTTTACATGATTACTACCATTTTTAAAATTGAAACATAACATTGATGCCATGCTATACCTAAATTTTACTCCATATTCATTATAGAATCTTCCAGTTCAAAATGGCAGAGTTAGAAGGACATGCCCTCATCTCCTGTAAGAACAGCAAAATCTCAACTAGTTTTGAACAGCCATTGACAGGAGGATTCTGGAACCTACCAGAACATATACCCAACATTCAAATACAAAGAAGATGCTTCAAGATGCTAAGAGGAACATAAACACGATAACATTAAATGCCATACCTTCCATGTAGGCAACCCACAATCTGGAGATCAGTAATATCAAAGAAGTTATCCCAATGTTGTGAAGTTTCTGAGCTTCATGTCAGAGCTCCCAGTCTGGGAATCTGGCAAAGAGACAGGAATCTCCAAGGAGTCTGACTTTGAAGTTCACTGAGATTTGATCATAGAACTTCCACACAACTGGAGGAAACAGAAACTTCACTCCTGGAGGGCACAAACAAAATTTTGTGTGTCCCAAGGCCCAGGGGAAAGCAGTGGTGACCTCATAGGATACTGAACCAGACCTACGTGCTAGTGTTGGAGGGTCTTAATGTGGAGGTATGGATCGGCCGTGGTTCACCATGGAGGTGGGGGCACAGGCAGCAGAAGTCCTAGAAGGGTTCTCTTGGCTTAAGTCTTCTTGGAGATCACCATTAACCCTATCATAGAGGCTATATACCTCAGAATTGGGAAGGTGCTTCAAGCCAAAAAACTATCAGGGAGAAGGCTTAACTCCACCCATCACTAGATGATTGGATTAAATTTTTCCTGAGCTCTGGCCCAACTCCCCAGAGAAAGACCTGTTTTTTCCCACCACCAGTCCCATCCATCAGGAAGCTTATACAAGACACTTTGCATCATTCACCGGAGGTCAGAAAGAAGAAGCAAGATGAACCACAATCCAACAGAGCTAGAACCAAAATCACATCATGGAAAGTCAACAAGGATAAAAAAGGAGAGACGGAGAGAACTTTGTCCGGGATGAAGAGACAAGAAAAAACCCCAGAAAACCAACCAAATGAAGTGGAGCTAGGCAAACTTCCAGGAAAAGAATTCAGAATTACAATAGTGAAGATGATCCAGAATCTCAGAGAAAGAATGGAGGCAAAGATTGAGAAGAGGCAAGACATATTTCCAAAAGACCTTGGAGAACTAATAAAGAACAACAAAAACCAGAGATGAACAATATGTTAGAAGGAATTGAATAGCAGAACAACTAATGGAGAAGAACATATAAATAACTCCTGGAGGAAAGAATGGTGGAAATGACTGCTGCAAAAGAGAATATAGAACAGCATTAAATGCACTGACATTTGAGCTACAGGGAGCCCAAGAAGGGTGAGAGAAAGAGAAAAGACCAGAGAAAAACATTTAAAGAAATAATAGCTGAAAACTCCCCTAACATAGTAAAGGAAATAGTCAACCAAGTCCAGGAAACAGAGTCCAAGGCAGGATAAACCTAAGGTGGAACACACCGAGACATATAGAAATAAAATACCTAGGAATAAATTCAACAAGTCAAAAGAACTGTACTTGAAAACTTTAAGGCAGTAATGAAAGAAATTGAGGACAATAGAAACAAATGGAAGATACAGTGTGTTCTTGGTCTGGAAGAATCAATTACAACATTGTTGTAATGACTATACTACCCAAGAAAATCTACAGATTCAGTGCAATCCCTATCATATTACCAAAGGCATTTTTCATAGAACTAGAAAAAATTTAAAAATATATATAGAAAGCTAAAAGACCCTGGATAGTCCAAACAATCTTAAGAAAGAAAAATAGAGCTTAAGTAATTAAGCTCTCTGACTTCAGACTATACTACAAACCCACAGTAATAAAGCCACTATAGTATTAAAACAAAAACAGACATATAGACAATAGCACAGGATAGAAAGCCTAGAAATGTCAATGGATTATAGTTAGTTTATCTATGGTAGGATTACACCAAAAAAGGAAAAAGGATTGTTTCTTCAATATGAAGTGTTGGGAAAACTAGACAGTTAATGTAAAAGAATGAAATTAGGAAATTCTCTAAAACCACACACAATTATAAACACAAAATGAATAAAAGACCCAATATACGATTAGATACTACAAAACTCCTAAAGGGAAACATAGAACATGCTTTAACATAAATCACAGCAAAAAATGTTTGGATCTGTATCTTAAAGTGATGAAAATAAAAACAACACTATAGAAATGTGACAACCAAATTTCAAGCTTTTGTACAGCTAAGAAAACAAAGTAAAAAGACAGCCTATGGACTGGAAGAAAATGTTTGCAAATGATACTACATACAAGAGATTTCCAAAATATCCAAAAGCTCATATAGGACAATATCAAAAAAACCCAAAGAACCCAATCAAAAAATGGTCAGAAGACCTAAATAGGCATTTCATGGCCAAAAGACCAGAGAAAAACATTTAAAGAAATAATAGCTGAAAACTCCCCTAACATAGTAAAGGAAATAGTCAACCAAGTCCAGGAAACAGAGTCCAAGGCAGGATAAACCTAAGGTGGAACACACCGAGACATATAGAAATAAAATACCTAGGAATAAATTCAACAAGTCAAAAGAACTGTACTTGAAAACTTTAAGGCAGTAATGAAAGAAATTGAGGACAATAGAAACAAATGGAAGATACAGTGTGTTCTTGGTCTGGAAGAATCAATTACAACATTGTTGTAATGACTATACTACCCAAGAAAATCTACAGATTCAGTGCAATCCCTATCATATTACCAAAGGCATTTTTCATAGAACTAGAAAAAATTTAAAAATATATATAGAAAGCTAAAAGACCCTGGATAGTCCAAACAATCTTAAGAAAGAAAAATAGAGCTTAAGTAATTAAGCTCTCTGACTTCAGACTATACTACAAACCCACAGTAATAAAGCCACTATAGTATTAAAACAAAAACAGACATATAGACAATAGCACAGGATAGAAAGCCTAGAAATGTCAATGGATTATAGTTAGTTTATCTATGGTAGGATTACACCAAAAAAGGAAAAAGGATTGTTTCTTCAATATGAAGTGTTGGGAAAACTAGACAGTTAATGTAAAAGAATGAAATTAGGAAATTCTCTAAAACCACACACAATTATAAACACAAAATGAATAAAAGACCCAATATACGATTAGATACTACAAAACTCCTAAAGGGAAACATAGAACATGCTTTAACATAAATCACAGCAAAAAATGTTTGGATCTGTATCTTAAAGTGATGAAAATAAAAACAACACTATAGAAATGTGACAACCAAATTTCAAGCTTTTGTACAGCTAAGAAAACAAAGTAAAAAGACAGCCTATGGACTGGAAGAAAATGTTTGCAAATGATACTACATACAAGAGATTTCCAAAATATCCAAAAGCTCATATAGGACAATATCAAAAAAACCCAAAGAACCCAATCAAAAAATGGTCAGAAGACCTAAATAGGCATTTCATGGCCAAAAGATACATGAACAGATGCTCATTATCACTAATTATTAGAGAAATGCAAATCCGAACTATGAAGTATCACCTCACTCCAGTCAGAATGGCCATAATTAAAATATCTGCAAATAATAAATGCTAGAGAAAGGAGAAAAATTAATGCTCCTAAACTGTTGGTAGATATGTAAATTGCTATAGCCACTATGGAGAACAGTATGGAGGTTCCTAAAAAACTAAAAATAGAATTACCATATGATCCTTTAGTACTATTTCTGTTTGTGTATCTGGAGAAGAGTCTACTTTTGAAAGGTATGTGCACCTCGGTGCTCATAACAGCACTATTTACAATAGCCAAGATATTGAAACCACCTCAACAGATGAATGGATAAAGAAGATGTGGTACATATAGTAAAATATTGCTCAGCCACAAAAAAAAATGAAACAATGCCATTTTCATCAACATAGATGAACCTAAGGATTATCATATTAAGTGACCATATAGTATCACATTGCAGTTGTTCAGTCGCCTAGTTGTGCCTGACTCTTTGTGACCTCATGAACTGCAACATGCCAGGCATCCTGGAAGAGGGAATGGCAAACCACCCCAATATACCTGTCATGAGAACATCATGAACCATCTAAAAGGATATCAGTTGTATGTGTAATTTAAAAAAATGATACAAATGAAGCAATACAGACTTTGATATAGATAAATAGAAATAGACTCATAGACATAGGAAATGAAATTATGATTTACCAAAGAGTATAGAGAGGTAGGGGGGAGATAAATCAGGGTTTGGGGATTAGCATATACATAATACTATGTATAAAACAGATAAAAAAGCAAGGACCTACTGTATATCATAAGGAACTATATTCAATAACTTGTAATAACCTACAGTGGAAGAGCATCTGAAAAAGAAGATAATAGATTAATAAATAATATCTGAATCACTATCTTGTACACCTGAAAGTAACACTTTGTAAATTAGCAATATGTAAATAAAAAATGGTTAAAAACAAGATCAAACCTTTAATCAAATTTATATTATCTTTTTCATAGAAAAATAGTTTAAACATTAATTAGAGAAATTTTGACAAATTTAACCATGAACATCAAATGCAAATGCGTGATTGTAACTTAGAGCCAAAACTAGCTTTTAGTTGCACCAATTTTAGTAGAGAACTAACATTAATCTCCCCAGTCTCCATATTTATGGAGATTTTGACCAATGGATTAAAAAACTCAGAATATTATGTTCTTATATTCTTTCCCTGCTCTTCATATAGTTTTCATTATATATTAATTATGTATGTGCTATAAAATCACATTAAATTGCTGTTTTGTTAGGTTTATTTATTTTAATATTGAAAATATTGTATTTTCACATTAATTTCAGCATATTTTTCCTACATGAAATATTTCATGGTTCTTCATAGAAAGGGGTAGAGAAGTTAAGATTTATTAAGTATCTGCTATTGTAAATCTCTATGATAAAGGCTTTTTACAATTTACATATTTCTAAAGGCTACTTGTGGAAGCAATGACTACATTTGAAGCTAAAGAAATGGGGGTATTAGCTTGCACCAGGTGGCACTAATGACAAAGAACCTGCCTGTCAATGAGGGAGACTTAAGATGTGGGTTGGATTCCTGGTGGGGAAGATTCCCTAGAGGAGGTCATGGCAACCTACTCCAGTATTCTTACCTGGAGAAGCCCAAGGACAGAGGAGGTTCGTGGACTACATTCCATAGCATCCCAAAAAGTTGAAGATGACTGAAGTAACTTAACACACAAGCAATCTTTGTTTATAATTTGGTTTTATTTGCATGGCTTTGCTTTAGAGAACTAGTGAGGTAAGCCCAAAGGAAATCTACTAAGATCAGGAACTGAATCGGCTACCTTTAAGAAAAGAACAAGTGAAGTAAGTCAAAAAGAGAAGGACAAATACAGTATACTAACATATATGGTATCTAGTAGATAGTACTGGTAAATACACATGCAGGACAGCAATGGAGAAATAGACATAGAGAACAGACCTATGGACATTGTGGGGAGGAAAGAGTGGGTGAGAAGTATGGAAAGAGTAACAAAGAAATCTAGACTATCATATGTAAAAGAGACAACCTTTTAGTCAATTTATATTATCTTTTTCATAGAAAAATAGTTTAAACATTAATTAGAGAAATTTTGACAAATTTAACCATGAACATCAAATGCAAATGCGTGATTGTAACTTAGAGCCAAAACTAGCTTTTAGTTGCACCAATTTTAGTAGAGAACTAACATTAATCTCCCCAGTCTCCATATTTATGGAGATTTTGACCAATGGATTAAAAAACTCAGAATATTATGTTCTTATATTCTTTCCCTGCTCTTCATATAGTTTTCATTATATATTAATTATGTATGTGCTATAAAATCACATTAAATTGCTGTTTTGTTAGGTTTATTTATTTTAATATTGAAAATATTGTATTTTCACATTAATTTCAGCATATTTTTCCTACATGAAATATTTCATGGTTCTTCATAGAAAGGGGTAGAGAAGTTAAGATTTATTAAGTATCTGCTATTGTAAATCTCTATGATAAAGGCTTTTTACAATTTACATATTTCTAAAGGCTACTTGTGGAAGCAATGACTACATTTGAAGCTAAAGAAATGGGGGTATTAGCTTGCACCAGGTGGCACTAATGACAAAGAACCTGCCTGTCAATGAGGGAGACTTAAGATGTGGGTTGGATTCCTGGTGGGGAAGATTCCCTAGAGGAGGTCATGGCAACCTACTCCAGTATTCTTACCTGGAGAAGCCCAAGGACAGAGGAGGTTCGTGGACTACATTCCATAGCATCCCAAAAAGTTGAAGATGACTGAAGTAACTTAACACACAAGCAATCTTTGTTTATAATTTGGTTTTATTTGCATGGCTTTGCTTTAGAGAACTAGTGAGGTAAGCCCAAAGGAAATCTACTAAGATCAGGAACTGAATCGGCTACCTTTAAGAAAAGAACAAGTGAAGTAAGTCAAAAAGAGAAGGACAAATACAGTATACTAACATATATGGTATCTAGTAGATAGTACTGGTAAATACACATGCAGGACAGCAATGGAGAAATAGACATAGAGAACAGACCTATGGACATTGTGGGGAGGAAAGAGTGGGTGAGAAGTATGGAAAGAGTAACAAAGAAATCTAGACTATCATATGTAAAAGAGACAACCACTGTGAATTCACTGTGAAACTAAGGGATCTTACATGGGGGCTATGAAACAATCTGGGAGGGTGGGATGCTGGGGGAGTACCAGGGGTATGCATCTGGGAGGGGTCAAAGATATACCTATGATGGATTTGGGATTATATACAGCTGTAAACACCAAAACTCTGCAAAAGCAAAATAAAAATAATTAATTAATGAAAAAATAAATTCAGCTACTAATAAAAAATGTTTTTTCACAGATGAAAGATATACAAAAAGAATCCTAAATTATAGAGGAAGTAATTGTGAGTATAGCACAGTATCAACCCAGATACTGAACATATTCATGGATATGTTTCAGAAAAGGATGAGTGAAAAGAGAAAGAGCTATTTTACAAATCCTTTTGAAACACTCAGAACCTAAGTATTTGAGCAGCGCATATATCAGCAAAGTGCGAAAATGAAAAACTTGGTACAGGCTTGACTGTTTCTGAAATGAGTTGTGGACAACCAGGAACAGACAGTCATAGCAGTCTGGTGGTGCGTTTCAAAAAGATGCCTCAACAGTACTTCAGTGTTCTCAGCACTGGTCATCTCCATTTATTTAGTCCATAAATGTTTTAGAGACAAAAAATCACATGGCAGATGCTATGGTAGGCACCAAAGTTATAGCACTGAGTAGAACGTCTAAGAATAGATACTAGATTTGATTATGCATTGCAGAATTCAATATTCCAAGCTACAGGGTCAGCTTTGCTGAACTGGGAAAGGAAGGTGGGGCTGGACCAGATTTAAATATGGACAATTCCAATAAAGTTTTTCTGTGTTGTAGTTTCAAAATGTCATCAGGCACCCTGTTCAAAACAAAACAAAACAAAGTTATTCATCTTAAAAGTTGATTGTATATTTCTTGGATAAAAAGTATATGAATACAGAGTAATAACAAGTGTCTTTGGTTGAGGTTGATGGAGTAGAAAGTTCAAAATGCTATTGTTGTTCAGTTGCTAAGTGATGTCTGATTCTGAGATCCCGTGGATTGCGGTGTGCCAGGATTCCCTGTTCATCACTGTCTCCTGGAGTTTTCTCAGATTCATGTCTATTGAGAACTGTGAAAGTTTATAATCCAAAATCATTTGAAATCTCTTAAAAGTTTACATATATACATGTGTATGTACAGACAGTTATTGATATAAAAATGAGACATGGTTCATGCCAATCCATGTGGCAAAAAGACGATCACTGAAATTTAGATACTAGTAATAAAAAGCAAAAAGTATTAATTAATATATTTCTATGAGATTTTCAACTTCACAGTATATTGCTCTATATTTAGCCAAAGAATACAGGGTTCAGTAACAATACTATTCAATAGATAAACATCACTCAATGCATAACTTCCTACAGCTGTTGTAAAATGTTTCCACAAACTTAGTGGCTCAAATCAATGCAAATTTAGGGTGCTAGAGTCCTATGGCAGGTTCCTGGGGGTTCTCAGGGACAATTTATTTTGTTTTCCAGGTTCTAGAAGCTACCCTAGTTCTTTGACTTGTGGTCCAATTACATCTTGAAAGTTAACAAAAGCACCTTGAGTCTTTTTCACACAGCATCACTGTAACATGCTGCTGCTTCCTCTTCCATTTTAAAGGTCCTGTGATTACACTGGGTCCATGTGAATAACCCTAGCAATCATAATTTATCAGCTACTTTAATTTTTTAATTTTAATTTTTTCTTGCCATGAAGCCTAATATATTCACAGGCTCTGGGACATGAGGACATGACCATCTTTGTGCTGGGGGTGGGGAGTCACTCCTCTGCCTTATCATGCATGTTGCTCAGTTGGCAGAGTGAATATTAACTTTCAATCTCCTTGCTGCCAAAGGGAATTTCAAGAGTCTTCTCCTGAACCACAATTTGAAAGAATCAGTTCTTCAGCACTCAGCCATTTTTATGGAACAACTCACATCTGTGTATGACTACTGTCAAAACAAGAGTTCTGTCAGTAAAATGATGTCTTCATCTTTAAATTCACTGTCTAGGTTTTCAAAATGCTATTGTTGTTCAGTTGCTAAGTGATGTCTGATTCTGAGATCCCGTGGATTGCGGTGTGCCAGGATTCCCTGTTCATCACTGTCTCCTGGAGTTTTCTCAGATTCATGTCTATTGAGAACTGTGAAAGTTTATAATCCAAAATCATTTGAAATCTCTTAAAAGTTTACATATATACATGTGTATGTACAGACAGTTATTGATATAAAAATGAGACATGGTTCATGCCAATCCATGTGGCAAAAAGACGATCACTGAAATTTAGATACTAGTAATAAAAAGCAAAAAGTATTAATTAATATATTTCTATGAGATTTTCAACTTCACAGTATATTGCTCTATATTTAGCCAAAGAATACAGGGTTCAGTAACAATACTATTCAATAGATAAACATCACTCAATGCATAACTTCCTACAGCTGTTGTAAAATGTTTCCACAAACTTAGTGGCTCAAATCAATGCAAATTTAGGGTGCTAGAGTCCTATGGCAGGTTCCTGGGGGTTCTCAGGGACAATTTATTTTGTTTTCCAGGTTCTAGAAGCTACCCTAGTTCTTTGACTTGTGGTCCAATTACATCTTGAAAGTTAACAAAAGCACCTTGAGTCTTTTTCACACAGCATCACTGTAACATGCTGCTGCTTCCTCTTCCATTTTTAAAGGTCCTGTGATTACACTGGGTCCATGTGAATAACCCTAGCAATCATAATTTATCAGCTACTTTAATTTTTTAATTTTAATTTTTTCTTGCCATGAAGCCTAATATATTCACAGGCTCTGGGACATGAGGACATGACCATCTTTGTGCTGGGGGTGGGGAGTCACTCCTCTGCCTTATCATGCATGTTGCTCAGTTGGCAGAGTGAATATTAACTTTCAATCTCCTTGCTGCCAAAGGGAATTTCAAGAGTCTTCTCCTGAACCACAATTTGAAAGAATCAGTTCTTCAGCACTCAGCCATTTTTATGGAACAACTCACATCTGTGTATGACTACTGTCAAAACAAGAGTTCTGTCAGTAAAATGATGTCTTCATCTTTAAATTCACTGTCTAGGTTTGTCATAGTTTTCTTCCAAGGAGTCTCTTAAAAACTAAATTTAGAATTTGTTAAATTGCGTGTGTGCTATACAAAGAGCATCATAATATAAAGTGTGAATCAAACCTAAAGTCATATAAATTGCTGGGGCTGGAAGGCAGGGAGACAGTTTATTGGGAACACTATTTTAATGCCTAGATTTTTCTTAATACAGCCTTGCTGTGAATCTTGGTTTTGCCTGTCTTGCCAATCTAACAGTTTGTGCTTACTTAACTAATAAAATTCCAGGACTCTTACAGAATTACTGGGTACAGATGGTTCAAAAATATTCTTGTGACGAACAGACCTTTGGGATCCACAAACAGCACAGTACATTCCCTAAAATTATAAGATTCCTTGGGGCAGTTATTGATAGCTTCTATGCATACATGCATGGGCTAATTGCCAATTAATAACCCATATTGGATGGTACAGAAAGACTTGGGAGAAAGATCATACTCCATTGACCTATTTTAGCATCTTAAAGAAGCAGTAGACTACATTAAATTTTATAAACTGCATTATGATATACAAAATAATACAATGTTCAGCAAAATTTTTGCTGCAGTAGAGTTAGAAAGTTTCCTTGACTCTGTAAAACCGGACTGGTAAAAACAATAATAATCTTTTATTTAAAATAATCTACCTGGTTAAGCATAACGATTGTGTCAATGACCTATATAGCATTGTAAGTAGAGAATTACATACTGTGTGTATGTATGTGTGGGTGAGAGAGAGAGAAACACTTTAATTAGTTCTTCCAGATTTTGAACAACTAACCTATGCAGTTAATTTTAAAATACAAGCTGATTTGAATATAACTTCCACATCTCCTTGCTGCCAAAGGGAATTTCAAGAGTCTTCTCCTGAACCACAATTTGAAAGAATCAGTTCTTCAGCACTCAGCCATTTTTATGGAACAACTCACATCTGTGTATGACTACTGTCAAAACAAGAGTTCTGTCAGTAAAATGATGTCTTCATCTTTAAATTCACTGTCTAGGTTTGTCATAGTTTTCTTCCAAGGAGTCTCTTAAAAACTAAATTTAGAATTTGTTAAATTGCGTGTGTGCTATACAAAGAGCATCATAATATAAAGTGTGAATCAAACCTAAAGTCATATAAATTGCTGGGGCTGGAAGGCAGGGAGACAGTTTATTGGGAACACTATTTTAATGCCTAGATTTTTCTTAATACAGCCTTGCTGTGAATCTTGGTTTTGCCTGTCTTGCCAATCTAACAGTTTGTGCTTACTTAACTAATAAAATTCCAGGACTCTTACAGAATTACTGGGTACAGATGGTTCAAAAATATTCTTGTGACGAACAGACCTTTGGGATCCACAAACAGCACAGTACATTCCCTAAAATTATAAGATTCCTTGGGGCAGTTATTGATAGCTTCTATGCATACATGCATGGGCTAATTGCCAATTAATAACCCATATTGGATGGTACAGAAAGACTTGGGAGAAAGATCATACTCCATTGACCTATTTTAGCATCTTAAAGAAGCAGTAGACTACATTAAATTTTATAAACTGCATTATGATATACAAAATAATACAATGTTCAGCAAAATTTTTGCTGCAGTAGAGTTAGAAAGTTTCCTTGACTCTGTAAAACCGGACTGGTAAAAACAATAATAATCTTTTATTTAAAATAATCTACCTGGTTAAGCATAACGATTGTGTCAATGACCTATATAGCATTGTAAGTAGAGAATTACATACTGTGTGTATGTATGTGTGGGTGAGAGAGAGAGAAACACTTTAATTAGTTCTTCCAGATTTTGAACAACTAACCTATGCAGTTAATTTTAAAATACAAGCTGATTTGAATATAACTTCCACATGTCATTTCTAGTGGTAACTTAAGCAATTACATTGCAACTCTTACCATGTACACAATTCAACATGAAACAAAGAAAAACATTGAGATTATACTTATCAATTCTGTAATTTGAAAAACAACTGGCTTATTTTGAATGCAGGTACCCTATAAAGGAGGATGTCAATGCTTAGGAAGAAATCTTGGAACAGTGACATTTAATTAGAAGATTTAGGCAGATTACCTTAAACATTTTAGGTAAAGAAAGAAGAAGTGGAGGGTACAGCATGGTTGGGTCTACTTTACAAATTCCACATGCTAGCTTCCTTTAGAAAAAGTTCAATACTTCTTTCACCCAGAATATTATTGTTCAGTTGCTAAGTCATATCTGACTCTTTGCCGCCTAGTGTATTATAGCATGCTAGGCTTCCCTGTCCTTCAATATCTCAGAATCTTATAGGTACTATTTAAAAAAATTACAAAATAAGATAAAAAGAAAAATAATATAAATAATATTCCTTATCTCAGGGCATACTGATATCACTATTCTTGGCAAAATGTATATAAATAAACATAACATAGACACACACATAAGAAAAGTTGAATGAGTAAAATACATAGAATTTATCCCTAAATTTTTGACATCAACTAATTTCAGTATTCAATTGTGTGTTAAAAGTAATTATAGGCTACAAGTTTAAAGAAATTGAAAAACATGTATTACAAGATTATACTGAAAATAAATGATGTTACCCAGCTGACAAAAAAACTTAAAGTGAGAGGCTGATTGTAAACAAGACTAAATTCTGTTTAATTGTGGAAAAATGGAGAAGATTTAAAAGGCAAGTCAGGGATGCTTGCCACACTGATCACACCCCAGGAGCCTGATGATTATCACCATCCAAGCATTTTCAAACAGTGCACAGTAATGGAAAACATTGCAGGCAAGTCACAAACTGAGATCAAGCCTGTAAACAAATAGAAATACAACTTGAAGAAAAATGTGTTAGGAAAAGGTCTTAATTATTCAAAAATCTTTAGAGCTGGTTAACCAGACCTAGAAAATATTACAATGTAAATAATGGCATTTTCTGAACAAAAGTAGAATAACTGGAAACTTATTTACAGGACCTCTTATCTAGAGCATCAATGTTAATCAAAACAATTATGCCTTACAAATATGTTTCAAAATATCTCATCTTTAACAATTGTTAAAATAGGACATTAGTTACATATTTAAAATTAGACATCTCACTTTTAACATACTTTTATTTTTGTTAAAATTAAACTTAGTTCTATTAGACATTTAATATGGCCAAGCAAAGTAGGAGCAATTGACCTAAGGGATCAACTACAGCATGGAATTACACAGTCTCAAGGTGAGCAGAGAAAGATATGAATATAGACAGATGTGTGACACAATTCAAAATGTGCTTTGAAGCAGGATAAATTCTTTGAGGATGATGGTGGTGGTGATGTGGGTGGGATGGTGATGATTTAGTCATTAAGTCACATCTAACTCTTGCGACCCCATGGATTCTAGCCTGGCAGGCTCCTCTATCCATGAGATTTCCCAGGTAAAAATATTTGAGTGGTTTCCCATCTCCTTCTAGAGAAGATCTTGATCCAGGAATTGATCTTCTCCATTGCAGGTGGATGCTTTACCTCTGAGCCACCCGACAAGCCCAGGAGGACTGGTAGGGCTACTATGAAAAAAAATTAATTGCCTCAAATTGACTACAAGTTTAAGAGAAATCATCTTGATTGGGACTAAAAGAACAGCATTATATGGGTTAAAGTGCAAATGTGAGTTTATATTAATGAATAATTTAGAATGAAAATAATGGAATTTTTTTTTTTTTACTTTACATATAAAGAAGTATTTTAAACTTATAGTGAAGATAAAAGCCCACGTGTAAGAAGGAGGGAATAAGTTTTTGCCTTCCTGCATTTACTGTCTTCTCTCATTCCTCTAGATCCCTTTAAATAAATCTCCACCTTTCTTGGATATGAACCAGGTTTGCAGAAGTAGCAAGTGGAAAAGTTACACTCCTTTCTCTCTTCCTCCTCACTTGTTTGTTATCTCCTTGATAAACCAAAAAAAACTTGCTGAAGTTAAAGGAAAAGGTCTTAATTATTCAAAAATCTTTAGAGCTGGTTAACCAGACCTAGAAAATATTACAATGTAAATAATGGCATTTTCTGAACAAAAGTAGAATAACTGGAAACTTATTTACAGGACCTCTTATCTAGAGCATCAATGTTAATCAAAACAATTATGCCTTACAAATATGTTTCAAAATATCTCATCTTTAACAATTGTTAAAATAGGACATTAGTTACATATTTAAAATTAGACATCTCACTTTTAACATACTTTTATTTTTGTTAAAATTAAACTTAGTTCTATTAGACATTTAATATGGCCAAGCAAAGTAGGAGCAATTGACCTAAGGGATCAACTACAGCATGGAATTACACAGTCTCAAGGTGAGCAGAGAAAGATATGAATATAGACAGATGTGTGACACAATTCAAAATGTGCTTTGAAGCAGGATAAATTCTTTGAGGATGATGGTGGTGGTGATGTGGGTGGGATGGTGATGATTTAGTCATTAAGTCACATCTAACTCTTGCGACCCCATGGATTCTAGCCTGGCAGGCTCCTCTATCCATGAGATTTCCCAGGTAAAAATATTTGAGTGGTTTCCCATCTCCTTCTAGAGAAGATCTTGATCCAGGAATTGATCTTCTCCATTGCAGGTGGATGCTTTACCTCTGAGCCACCCGACAAGCCCAGGAGGACTGGTAGGGCTACTATGAAAAAAAATTAATTGCCTCAAATTGACTACAAGTTTAAGAGAAATCATCTTGATTGGGACTAAAAGAACAGCATTATATGGGTTAAAGTGCAAATGTGAGTTTATATTAATGAATAATTTAGAATGAAAATAATGGAATTTTTTTTTTTTACTTTACATATAAAGAAGTATTTTAAACTTATAGTGAAGATAAAAGCCCACGTGTAAGAAGGAGGGAATAAGTTTTTGCCTTCCTGCATTTACTGTCTTCTCTCATTCCTCTAGATCCCTTTAAATAAATCTCCACCTTTCTTGGATATGAACCAGGTTTGCAGAAGTAGCAAGTGGAAAAGTTACACTCCTTTCTCTCTTCCTCCTCACTTGTTTGTTATCTCCTTGATAAACTGTTGTTGTCTGATTAGAAAGATGATGGAATTTAGGTTTCAAGTTATAAGATGTTATAACTTGAGGGAACTGAGAGATTAAAATAGACGGCATCTATCTAAATGGTAAAACTGTGGACTCTGGACATGATAGGGAATATAAAACTGGTGGTAAAAGAGTATTCAGTCATTCAGTCTCACCAGGGAAGCAAATATTGATGGTGATGATCAAGTAAATAATGATGAGTTTATAAGAACAAAGACAGCAAAATTAAGACATAGTAGAGAATGTGTGAAAGTTCTTGTACAAATTATTTATTTTTCTTTCTTTTGTCTGAAATGTATCTGTAAAATTTCCTTCTTATTGTCAAAACAGATGTGTATATAGTAATTAGGACTTGATTTCCTCTATGTTGGTTCCCTTATCTCACTGTTATTGTCCGGAAATCTAATTTTAGAAAACTGATCAGGTAACACGCTTCACATGTTTTGGATATACCTAAGCCCTTCTGCACATCCAAACCTAGATGGAATTGATCAAATTATGGAGCATGTGGGTTATATCTTTTTTCTTCTATGTAAAAATAGTGAATAGTTTATTTTTTTCATACATGTAACTTTATTTTATTTTATCTGTTTTTAAATATAGTTTTGTTTGTCTGAAATGACCAGCATGTTGTTCTTGGAGTGTGGAGTTATGATGCTTGGGGAACTATGAGCAGTCACCAGTATGGATTTAAAAGTTGCCCCATTGCCAAATGTATTTATTAACCAGTTACTCACACACTACATTTTTGTACTGCTGGTACTGTACCAGAATCATTTTATTTTATTGTTACTTGCTTTTCAAGCTTCATTTAAAAGAAAATCTTCTTAGAGCACAGTTTGTCTCACATCCAGTTAAAACTGTACATGTGTTTTCCAACATGAGAATTATAATTTCCCACTGCATCCTCAAGTTCTATTCCAGTATGTCTGCACTGTCTGTAGTGTGCCAGACAATGTTGTAAAGCCTAGAAGCACCAACGGGAACAGGGCAGACAACAGCTCTGCTCTTATGCAGATAATATTTCAAAGGGAGAGAAAAACAATATTAAGGAAATGAATAAACCATTAGAATATTTGAAGTATAAATAGTACTATGAAGAAAAGTGAAATAGGTTAAATGATCTACTGTAGGTAAAGTAAGACACTCTGACATGCAAATAAAACTTATTCAGTCTGTTCTATGCAATACTTTGGCTCTTTCTACCCTTACTGATAATCCTGAATTTCCCAATAATTGTTTACTAAGCCACAAGAATAATTTCTTCCTCTTTGGGAATCACATTTAAATAGTTATTTCCCAAACTTTTGAAACTTCATCTAAAGATTCAGGCTAAAAACTATGCAAAAATTATGTTCTTCTTCCTCAGATTAAAACATCCCTTGGGAGTTGTTCTCATGCTAAAGCACTGTAAATAAAAGATTATGCCTAAAAGTATGTTTGAAGAAAACAGATAAACTAAACCAGAATTCTAAAATCATTTACATAATTTAACTTAAGAAATCGGATACAGAGGAACAGAAATTACAAGAGACAGAGAAAAGAAAAGAAAATTGCAGGCCAAAATTTAACTCTTTAAAAATCTATGTTTAATGTTACCATGTAGATACTCTAATTAAAGGACGAAGATTAGGGCTTCCCTGGTGGTCCAGTGGGTAAAGAGCCACCTTGCAATCCCTGGCCTGGGAAGACCCCATGTCCTGCAGAGCAGCTGGACCGGTGTGTCCAATTTGTGAATCAGCTCCCTGGAACACATGCGCCCAGAGCCTGTGTTCTGCAGCCAAAGAGGCCACTGAAATGGGAGGCCCACACAAGCCAAAGAATAAAGATGGATGAAAATAAATAAATTTAAAATAAAGAAAACGACAATAAAAGAGGACAACTTTTTTGGCTACTTTTATTGATCTTTCATTTGCTCATCTTTGTTCTTTGGCCTGTGTGGGCCTCCCATCACAGTGGTCTCTCTTGTCAAAGAGCCAGTAAAACGTAGTTTCTAAAAATTTTGCACCCCAACCGTATGTCTGCACTGTCTGTAGTGTGCCAGACAATGTTGTAAAGCCTAGAAGCACCAACGGGAACAGGGCAGACAACAGCTCTGCTCTTATGCAGATAATATTTCAAAGGGAGAGAAAAACAATATTAAGGAAATGAATAAACCATTAGAATATTTGAAGTATAAATAGTACTATGAAGAAAAGTGAAATAGGTTAAATGATCTACTGTAGGTAAAGTAAGACACTCTGACATGCAAATAAAACTTATTCAGTCTGTTCTATGCAATACTTTGGCTCTTTCTACCCTTACTGATAATCCTGAATTTCCCAATAATTGTTTACTAAGCCACAAGAATAATTTCTTCCTCTTTGGGAATCACATTTAAATAGTTATTTCCCAAACTTTTGAAACTTCATCTAAAGATTCAGGCTAAAAACTATGCAAAAATTATGTTCTTCTTCCTCAGATTAAAACATCCCTTGGGAGTTGTTCTCATGCTAAAGCACTGTAAATAAAAGATTATGCCTAAAAAGTATGTTTGAAAAAAACAGATAAACTAAACCAGAATTCTAAAATCATTTACATAATTTAACTTAAGAAATCGGATACAGAGGAACAGAAATTACAAGAGACAGAGAAAAGAAAAGAAAATTGCAGGCCAAAATTTAACTCTTTAAAAATCTATGTTTAATGTTACCATGTAGATACTCTAATTAAAGGACGAAGATTAGGGCTTCCCTGGTGGTCCAGTGGGTAAAGAGCCACCTTGCAATCCCTGGCCTGGGAAGACCCCATGTCCTGCAGAGCAGCTGGACCGGTGTGTCCAATTTGTGAATCAGCTCCCTGGAACACATGCGCCCAGAGCCTGTGTTCTGCAGCCAAAGAGGCCACTGAAATGGGAGGCCCACACAAGCCAAAGAATAAAGATGGATGAAAATAAATAAATTTAAAATAAAGAAAACGACAATAAAAGAGGACAACTTTTTTGGCTACTTTTATTGATCTTTCATTTGCTCATCTTTGTTCTTTGGCCTGTGTGGGCCTCCCATCACAGTGGTCTCTCTTGTCAAAGAGCACCTGCTCTGGGCACATGCGCTCCAGAGCTCCAGCTTGGTAGTTGGACACATCAGTCCAGCCGCTCCACTGCAAATGGGATCTTCTGAGGCCAGGAATCAAATTGGCACCTCTTGCACTGCAAGGCAATGTCCCTACCCACTGGACCACCAAGGAAGTCTGCCAAAATTAAAAAAAAAGAAGACAAATATTATCAAAAAGGTTAAAAAAGTAAGACCCAACTATACACTGTGCAAGGAACACTTTAATTAAAAAGTTGCACCTAAGTTGAAAATAAGTAAGTAAGATAAATACACACATAACAAATACTAAAGTTAGCAAGACTTTAGTGGCTATATTAGTATCAGAAAAGGTACTTTCAATATGAAAATTATTATTCAAAATAAAATAAACATTTTATAAAGGCAAATGTTCAATTCATAGTAATGAAGCAATAATTATGAATACATATGTATGTAATATCACAGCCTGAAAATACATGAATCAAAAACTCCCAGACAGATAAATTTCTAATTATAATAGCATATTTTAAGACATCTATCTCAGCATTGGAGAGACCAGCTATATAAAGAATCAGCAAATATACAAATTATCTAAACCACCCTATTAAATGCCTTGTACTAATTGACATGTAGACTGTATATTCTGACTGCAATAAAATTAAATTAGAAATGAATACCAATTTATATATTTAGAATTTCCTTCAAATTGTCTTGAAAATTAAATATATTTATCAATAATCATCACTGTTGGGGCTTCCCTGGTGGTCCAGTGAGTAAGGACACTGCCTTGCAGTGCAAGGGGCGCCGGTTTGATCCCTGGCCTGGGAAGACCCCACGTGCCACGGAGCGGCTGGACCGATGTGTCCAATTACTGAGCCGGAGCTCTGGAGCACATGCGCCCAGAGCCAGTGCTCTGCGACAACAGAGGCCACCGCGATGGGAGGCCCACATGGGCCAAAGAACAAAGATGGATGAAAATGGACGAATGAAAGACCAATAGGAGTGGCCCGCCTGCTCCCCTGCCTCCCCACCCCACCTCACCAAAATAAATAAATAAATAAATCTTTTAAAAAAATAAATAATCATCACTGTTCAATCACTCAGTTGTGTCTGACTCTTTGTAACTCCATGAACTGCAGCACACCCGGCTTCCTTTCCCTTCACCATCTCCTGGAGTTTGCTAACACTCATGTCCACTTTCTCAGTGATACCATCCAATCATCTCCTCTTCTGTCATCAAATTCTCCTCCTGCCTTCAATCTTTCCCAGCACCAGAGACTTTTCCAATGAGTAGTCTCTCTGCATCAGGTAGCCAATGTATTGGGGCTTCAGCATCAGCATCAATTGTTCAGTAACTATTCAGGGTTGATTTCTTGACTCTCAAGAGTCTTCTTCAGCACCATGATTCAAAGACTTGAAGTATTTTGTGCTCAGCCTTTTTTGTTGTACAGCTTTCTTATCTGTACTTGACTACTGGAAAAACCATACTATTGACTATACAGACCTTTGTAATGTAAATAATATGTGAGTTAAAACAGAAATCAAAGTGAAAATAATAAACACTAGATTATAATAAGTACAGAATATATTAAAATTTGTGGACTACATCTAAAACACTACCAAGAGAGAAATTTGTAGCTTGAGAAAGTGATATTCAAAAAGAAGAAACATCTGACTTGAATAATCTAAGACTTCCTTAAGAAGCTAAACAAAACAGCTAGATTCAAAATAAAGTCAAAATAAGTAGATGAAACTAAATATTTAAAAGCAAAGTTAGTAGAATGTGAGATGAATACAAAGTTAAGAGTACCAAAAACTAGCTATAAGATTAAAAAATCGGTAAACTGACTGGAATGATCAAAGAATGAAAATAAATTCAAATTTTCAAAAAATTTTTTCCAGAAAGATGTTACTTCTACAGATATAAAAAAATGTGAAAATGATGATAACAGAATAGTGTGAATAAATTTAGGCTAGGAAAATTTAAAACTTAGGAATGCACAAATATCTTGAGAAATACAATCTTACCGAAACTAGCAAAGATGAAATTGACAATCTGAACATCCCTAAATTCATTGATGAAATGAATTCATTATCTTTTTGCATAAAAACATAACCAAAACAGACACAAAAAAACTCCAAAACCAAACAAAATAAACTCTTAGCCCTTGATGGTTTTTCTTCCCTGGGTGACTCAGATGGTCATCTTAACAGCAAAAGTGAGGAGAAAAGGTGAGGGCTTGGCTCCTACTAAAGAGGATACTCTGAAGATGTTCTTTTTTCCATCTACATGTTCGTTATATATTTATTAGGCAGCGCTGCTGTTAAAGGACCTGCATGCCAATGCAGGAAGCATAACAAACCCAGGTTCATCCTTAGGTTGAGAAGATTCCCCGGAGAAAGCAATGGCAAGCCACTTCCAGTATTCCTGTCTACAGAATCCTTAGGACAGAGGAACCTGGAAAGCTACAGTCTATAGGCTCACAAAGAGTAGGACATGAATGATGTAACTTTACATGCATGCATCATATGAATTGGGTATAAAGAATCTGGACTATAAACACTGTTGAACCTTCAGATGACTCCTATCTTAGCCGCTGTCTAATTGAGCTGATTTAGAGACTCTAATGGACAAGCTGCTTTGTCAAATCATAGAACTATGAAAGCTAATACTGATTTTTTTATATACATTTCTTTCTTTTTCTTGGGAAGAAAAGATATATGATAACTTCAGCAGAATTTCTTACCAAGAACAGTTATATTTCCATCACTAAATCTAGAATATGGGATCTTGTCAAGAGCTTAAACCTAAAAGATTTTTGGGAAGAGTATTAACGATTGAAGGACAATAAGGATACCACTACTGGAATCTGGAAAAAAGGAAGACAGATGTCACTTATGGCATAGAATTTGGCAAATGCAGGAAAATAAAAATATACCTAATGAGCTAGTTTATTTGGTCAAGAAACTTTCCACTCAGTGTGTTGAAAGCGCCAACGAATTGCTTTTAGCTGTTATGTGTTAAAGGATGTCTACAAAAGATGATTTTAAAAAGAATTTATTCAATTTCCAGTCACACCTAGTAGAAATATTTTGGAGTTAAAAGTTAGTGGGCTCAAAAGTAAAACTTTCTCAGTCCTAGGGCTTCCTGGAGTTAAAAGTTAGTGGGCTCAAAAGATGAATTCATTATCTTTGGGCATTATCTTGCATAAAAACATAACCAAAACAGACACAAAAAAACTCCAAAACCAAACAAAATAAACTCTTAGCCCTTGATGGTTTTTCTTCCCTGGGTGACTCAGATGGTCATCTTAACAGCAAAAGTGAGGAGAAAAGGTGAGGGCTTGGCTCCTACTAAAGAGGATACTCTGAAGATGTTCTTTTTTCCATCTACATGTTCGTTATATATTTATTAGGCAGCGCTGCTGTTAAAGGACCTGCATGCCAATGCAGGAAGCATAACAAACCCAGGTTCATCCTTAGGTTGAGAAGATTCCCCGGAGAAAGCAATGGCAAGCCACTTCCAGTATTCCTGTCTACAGAATCCTTAGGACAGAGGAACCTGGAAAGCTACAGTCTATAGGCTCACAAAGAGTAGGACATGAATGATGTAACTTTACATGCATGCATCATATGAATTGGGTATAAAGAATCTGGACTATAAACACTGTTGAACCTTCAGATGACTCCTATCTTAGCCGCTGTCTAATTGAGCTGATTTAGAGACTCTAATGGACAAGCTGCTTTGTCAAATCATAGAACTATGAAAGCTAATACTGATTTTTTTATATACATTTCTTTCTTTTTCTTGGGAAGAAAAGATATATGATAACTTCAGCAGAATTTCTTACCAAGAACAGTTATATTTCCATCACTAAATCTAGAATATGGGATCTTGTCAAGAGCTTAAACCTAAAAGATTTTTGGGAAGAGTATTAACGATTGAAGGACAATAAGGATACCACTACTGGAATCTGGAAAAAAGGAAGACAGATGTCACTTATGGCATAGAATTTGGCAAATGCAGGAAAATAAAAATATACCTAATGAGCTAGTTTATTTGGTCAAGAAACTTTCCACTCAGTGTGTTGAAAGCGCCAACGAATTGCTTTTAGCTGTTATGTGTTAAAGGATGTCTACAGAGAGATGATTTTAAAAAGAATTTATTCAATTTCCAGTCACACCTAGTAGAAATATTTTGGAGTTAAAAGTTAGTGGGCTCAAAAGTAAAACTTTCTCAGTCCTAGGGCTTCCTAGAAAAAGATCTCAACTTAAGAAATTACCTCTACTTTCAAGACCCTTTGTTTAATCCTAAAAAGTTTTGTATGGCAGTGCTTAACAGATCTTCAAAAATAGAAAAAACCGTTTCTAAGAACTGTAAGGACATTGTTCTAAGCACCCGAATTCTCAGCATAAGGTAGAGAGAATTCGGTTCAGTTCAGTCACTCAGTTGTGTCCGACTCTTTGTGATTCCATTGACTGCAGCACTCCAGGCTTGCCTGTGCTTCACCATCTCTTGGAGTGTGCTCAAACTCATGTCCAGTGATTCAGTGAAGCCACCCAATCATCTCATCCTCTGTAACCCCCTTATCCTTCTGCCTTCTATTTTTTCCCAAATGAGGGTCTGTGCCAATGAGTTGTCTCTTTGCATCAGGTGGACAAAGTATTGGAACTTCAGCTTCAACATTATTACTTCTAATGACTATTCAGGCTTTATTTCCTTTAGGATTGACTGGTTTGATTTCCTTGAAGTTCAAGGGACTCTCAAGAGCCTTCTTCAGCACCACAGCTCAAAGGCATCCATTCTTCAGCACTCAGCCTTCTTTATCATTCAGCTTTCACATTCATACATTAGTACTGGGAAAACTATAGCTTTGACTGTACGAACTTTTATGGGCAAAGTGATGTCTCTGCTTTTAGTATGCTCTCTAAGTTTGCCACAGCTTTCCTTCCAAGGAGCAAGCATCTTTTAATTTCATGGCTGCAGTCTCTATCTGCAGTGATTTTGGAGTCCCAGAAAATAAAGTCTGACACATTTGCCATTGTTTGCCCATCTATTTGCCATGAAGTGATGGGACCATATGCCATTATCTTCATTTTTTGAATGTTGAGTTTTAGGCCAGCTTTTTCACCCTCCTCTTTCACTTTCCTCAAAAGGATCTTTAGTTCCTCTTTGCTTTCTGCCATAAGGTGGTATCATATTAATACATGAGGCTATTGATATTTCTCCAGGAATGTTGATTCAGCTTGTGTTTTATCCAAACTGGCATTTCACAAGATGTACTCTGCGTATGAGTTAAATAAGCAGGTGACAGGATACAGCCTTGACATACTCCTTTCCTAATTTGGGACCAAGTATAGAAAGATTTATTCTCAACAAAAGATTTTCAGCTACTGCTCCTGTCTTAGTGGAGTAAAGTATTATATACAGGAGACCCAGGAAATGTCTAAAGGAATTATACTAGCTTGGACAGAGCTTAAAGTGACAGAGCCAGTTCAAAATGAAAATAATCATTTTAGGCCTAGAACTTCTACAATCAGAAAATAAAATAAGAAAGTTACTCCACAGAAAACCGTGGCTGTAGAAAAAAAGAAGAAGAAGAAGAATGATTTGGAAAGTGTAGCTGAAAGCACAGTGGATTTATCTAAAGGGTCACAGAGAACCATTCCGTGAATAAGGCTAGGGCTTGATCAAGAAACAAGTAATATGGTTATGGCAGTATTTCACAAGTATTATGGACTAGTTATAGCTGCATGGTCTCCCTTGTCTCTTCCCTCCCTCTTTGTTAAAGGTGAATGCTATTAATGTTTTTCTAGCCCATTCTTTTTTATTATTGTTATATTGGGGGAGGGGCTTCTATTGGTCTTTCATTTATTTTCATCTTTGTTCTTTTGGCCTGTGTCGGCTTCTAATCTCAGTGGCCTGTCTCACTGTGGATCACTGGCTCTGGGCACGTGCTCTCCAGAGTGCTGGTTCCATAGTTGGACACATCACTCCAGGCACTCCACAGCATTTGGGATCGTCACAGGCCAAGGATCGAACTGGTGCCCCTTCCACCGCAAGGCGGTGTCCTTACCCACTGGACCACTAGGAAATCCCTAGCCCATTCTTATAATTGCATATTGTGTGTAGAAGACATAATTTTATTTTATGAAATTTTCAGATCATGAAGATTCATATCGAAGGAATTAAGCACAAAGAATGGCACCAAAAGAGTTGAATTCTCACTTGGACTAACTTAGATGATAACTTTCCAGGATATAATTTAATTACATAATGCAATGAGCCTGCACGGTATCATGGGAGAGAGTGAGTGCATTCTGAAAACAGGAGGAATGTAGGTAATTTGCGGCATGGGTAGTTGCAAGTCCTTTACCATCCTTTCCCTTTCAGAGACAGAATATGATCTGGGTTTGTTTGTGTTTAAGCCAACAGAAGATGATGGAAAATGATGTGTCTATTCCTAACTGGTGCACATAAAAGGACTGATTTCTGCTTCTTCACTTTGAAGAAAGTTACCATGTTGAGTTACCTTGAGGCTCCTATATGCAGAAGACCAACCTAGTTACAGTAAGAGAGCTTGCAAGGCAAACACTGAAATATTAGGCATGTAAGTGAAGGCTTCCTAGACTTTTCAGTCTAGACAGCCAAAATCAATGCCTGAATAACCATACTAGCTCATTGAGCCATCCAAGTTTAGTCTACAGGCAACACGGAACTGAGTCAAACAAGTCCCATATGTCCTTTCTAAATTCCTGACAAAATTAAATCATTCGGTTAAACAAGAGAGAAACAAGTATTTATAAGAAGCATGCTTGCTAAATCACTTCAATCATGTCAGACTCTGTGCGACCCTATGGACTATAGCCAGCAGGCTCCTCTGTTTATGGGAGTCTCCAGGCAAGAACACTGGGGTGGATTGCCATGCCTTCCTCCAGGGATCTTCCCAACCCAAGGATTGAACCCATGTCTCCCCTCTCCTTAATTGGCAGGTGGGCACTTTTCCATTGGCACCACCAGGAAAGTCTGGTTTATAAGGAGACATGTGCCTAAAAGGAAATTAGAGATGCTACTATATAGAATTTTGTCAATATCAGAATTTATCCATAAGCATATTCTGTTTTACCTATTAGATTTTACATTTCAAATACATATTCTGCCAACTTTTAGTTTCAAGATAATAACCAAGAAAAACTATATTTCTTGAAGGGGAGTTAAAGATACTGTAGTCATTTTTCTTCTGCCAAATGTAGTTCTGTGTCAGTATTTTAGATTTTTTAGTATAAAGGTTGTCTTCTTTTAATATGACCCTTCTGATCAGCACATTAAGGAAAAAAAGACTCTAACAATGTTGGTGTAAGGTCTGTTACCATATCAGGTTCCAATAGTCAATTAATCATTACAATTTACATTCTTTTTTCACATTACAATTTCTCCTAAACATTAGAAGCTTCTTTTGCAGTGGGGATGGAAAATCATCACATTCATTTCCAGCACATGAGTTTTCATAGAGTTCTTGGCACTGAATGAGTGTTTTAATTAGGCATGTTTTCTCATGGGAAAACATGATAAAGAAATGCAAAATGCAGAGTACACAAAGAGTATGTATGAAGGATATAATATATAAATATGAGAAAAGGTTACAAGGGACCAAAGGGATTTCTTAGTAATTAGTTTTCTAATAATCATAAAGGGAATTCTAGAGAAAATTTCATGAATTGTGTCCTGAAGGAGTGAAGAAGAATATGTTTCCTTTAAATTCTGGAAAATATTCACAGTCATTTGATACCATTACTGAAATTTCAGATAAATATTTTCTATTCTGGATAAAAGGTTTGGAGTGTAATAGTACTGGTGGAGACTTTTTTCTTTTTTTCTTTTTGGTGAAAAATACTTTCTTCCAGCCAAAATTTTCCCTGTTCTTGAAATTACTTAACAATTTCAATATCATAGGTTCAGTTCAGTTCAGTTCAGTTCAGTTGTGCAATTGTGACAGACTCCTAGAGAACCCATGGACTGCAGCACTCTGGTCTTCCCTGTCTTTCACCATTTCCTGGACCTTGCTCAAATTTATGTCCATTGAGTTGGTGATGCCATCCAACCATCTTGTCCTCTGTCATCCCCTTCTCCTTCTGATTTCTATTTTTTCCCAACATCAGGAGCTTTTCCAATGAGTTGCCTCTTCGCATCAGGCGGCCAAAGTATTGGAGCTTCAGCTTCAACATTAGTCCTTCCAATCAATCTTCAGAGTTATTTTACATTTCAAAGATTTTACATTTCAAATACATATTCTGCCAACTTTTAGTTTCAAGATAATAACCAAGAAAAACTATATTTCTTGAAGGGAGTTAAAGATACTGTAGTCATTTTCTTCTGCCAAATGTAGTTCTGTGTCAGTATTTTAGATTTTTTAGTATAAAGGTTGTCTTCTTTTAATATGACCCTTCTGATCAGCACATTAAGGAAAAAAAGACTCTAACAATGTTGGTGTAAGGTCTGTTACCATATCAGGTTCCAATAGTCAATTAATCATTACAATTTACATTCTTTTTTCACATTACAATTTCTCCTAAACATTAGAAGCTTCTTTTGCAGTGGGGATGGAAAATCATCACATTCATTTCCAGCACATGAGTTTTCATAGAGTTCTTGGCACTGAATGAGTGTTTTAATTAGGCATGTTTTCTCATGGGAAAACATGATAAAGAAATGCAAAATGCAGAGTACACAAAGAGTATGTATGAAGGATATAATATATAAATATGAGAAAAGGTTACAAGGGACCAAAGGGATTTCTTAGTAATTAGTTTTCTAATAATCATAAAGGGAATTCTAGAGAAAATTTCATGAATTGTGTCCTGAAGGAGTGAAGAAGAATATGTTTCCTTTAAATTCTGGAAAATATTCACAGTCATTTGATACCATTACTGAAATTTCAGATAAATATTTTCTATTCTGGATAAAAGGTTTGGAGTGTAATAGTACTGGTGGAGACTTTTTTCTTTTTTTCTTTTTGGTGAAAAATACTTTCTTCCAGCCAAAATTTTCCCTGTTCTTGAAATTACTTAACAATTTCAATATCATAGGTTCAGTTCAGTTCAGTTCAGTTCAGTTGTGCAATTGTGACAGACTCCTAGAGAACCCATGGACTGCAGCACTCTGGTCTTCCCTGTCTTTCACCATTTCCTGGACCTTGCTCAAATTTATGTCCATTGAGTTGGTGATGCCATCCAACCATCTTGTCCTCTGTCATCCCCTTCTCCTTCTGATTTCTATTTTTTCCCAACATCAGGAGCTTTTCCAATGAGTTGCCTCTTCGCATCAGGCGGCCAAAGTATTGGAGCTTCAGCTTCAACATTAGTCCTTCCAATCAATATTCAGAGTTAAAAACTATCAAAATCTCCCTTTATTAAAAATAAATCACTATACCCATTAATATGCAATTAAGTGGAGTTAAGTATCACCAGAGGAAGAATGGGTTCGCATTTCTGTTCATATTTTCTGTTTCACTTCTCACATACAAACTCTACTTCAGTCAGTTACAGAATAGTTTGTCATAGTATCTCAGTTTTACAAGATGCTGAATACATGTACTATATTTAATATTTTTCCTTTCAAATTCTGTTTTTTCTTTACTGAATTATTATAACTCCTTACATGGCACAGGTAAGTTTTAGTTTGTCTTAGATAACTAAATAAGTAGAACTTCAGATTATTGTCAGTGTTTTAATAAATAAATTGGATAATGTAACTTTTTTTCTGCACCTAAATTTGATTCAGGTAAAAGATAATTAGTCAAATTCATGAAAAACTATTCTACACAATAGGCAGTTGTTTATTTATGCTATTTTCATTCATCATTTTAAAAATTGTTTTATACTGTCATTAATTAATGGTGGTAAACAATACTTATAAATTATATTATTTTAGAATAGGATAACATGTCAATAAATTTGAGGATATATCCCATTTAAAACAATTGAGCATTACCAAATTTTCTATATATATGTATGTAGTATTATATAATTTGAGTATAATGGATGTATTTCTACATAATTAAAATTGATATTTTTAATTGTCTGGAGAAGAGATTATACCACTTCTGTAGAGTCTTAATTTCTCTAACAAATAGTATATGAACAGACTAAGAGAATTCTATCAGGTAGGCTAGAATAAGCAATAAAGAAGCAATTATATTTCAATTATATTTTCTCAAAATAGTACAATGGCAAGAGAAGAAAAATTAAAACCAACATAATTTTTACATGAACATTCTACTTTAAGGAAAATATAGAACCTGAGTATACTGTTAAGCTACAGAAGATCAAAAACCTGTACTATATAAATTGTGCTTTTTGTTCTTTATTTTTCTTGTTTTAATGCTAATTTATCCCAACTACAACAAGATAGTTCAAGGAAAAGAGAACTTGCCAATACCTGGCTCCCAGTTTGTAAATGAGAGTGCACTATTTTGGAGATCTAGGTTAATAATGACAGTGAGAATTTATTTGTGTTAATCATAAATGGATTGGGAAAAACTTGCATTTTTTTGTGTAAAAACTTCAGCAGTTTATAAATATAGTTTATAAAAAGGGAATGTTGTCAAATACATCAATTTTACATGTTTATATGGTGTTTTTTATTTTCTCCTATAATATTAAGATTGACCTCCAACTCTATTCAGTAGCAACATTCCTCAGAAAAATATCTTCATGAAGGATGAACTGCACTCATTTCTTTCCATGATAAGTCATTTAAAAGGCATACATTTAGACATAATGGTTGTTTTCTATGTAAAGTAAATATTTTCTTCCTTTGACTTGATTCAGGTAAAAGATAATTAGTCAAATTCATGAAAACTATTCTACACAATAGGCAGTTGTTTATTTATGCTATTTTCATTCATCATTTTAAAAATTGTTTTATACTGTCATTAATTAATGGTGGTAAACAATACTTATAAATTATATTATTTTAGAATAGGATAACATGTCAATAAATTTGAGGATATATCCCATTTAAAACAATTGAGCATTACCAAATTTTCTATATATATGTATGTAGTATTATATAATTTGAGTATAATGGATGTATTTCTACATAATTAAAATTGATATTTTTAATTGTCTGGAGAAGAGATTATACCACTTCTGTAGAGTCTTAATTTCTCTAACAAATAGTATATGAACAGACTAAGAGAATTCTATCAGGTAGGCTAGAATAAGCAATAAAGAAGCAATTATATTTCAATTATATTTTCTCAAAATAGTACAATGGCAAGAGAAGAAAAATTAAAACCAACATAATTTTTACATGAACATTCTACTTTAAGGAAAATATAGAACCTGAGTATACTGTTAAGCTACAGAAGATCAAAAACCTGTACTATATAAATTGTGCTTTTTGTTCTTTATTTTTCTTGTTTTAATGCTAATTTATCCCAACTACAACAAGATAGTTCAAGGAAAAGAGAACTTGCCAATACCTGGCTCCCAGTTTGTAAATGAGAGTGCACTATTTTGGAGATCTAGGTTAATAATGACAGTGAGAATTTATTTGTGTTAATCATAAATGGATTGGGAAAAACTTGCATTTTTTTGTGTAAAAACTTCAGCAGTTTATAAATATAGTTTATAAAAAGGGAATGTTGTCAAATACATCAATTTTACATGTTTATATGGTGTTTTTTTTATTTTCTCCTATAATATTAAGATTGACCTCCAACTCTATTCAGTAGCAACATTCCTCAGAAAAATATCTTCATGAAGGATGAACTGCACTCATTTCTTTCCATGATAAGTCATTTAAAAGGCATACATTTAGACATAATGGTTGTTTTCTATGTAAAGTAAATATTTTCTTCCTTTGACTTCTTTATATTTCTTCTAGAATCAGACAAAATCACCTTTAAGTTTTCTTTCATATGGTATGTATTTAAATACTGAAGACAACTATGATGCCTGTCAGTTTCTAGGTGTAATGTAGTCAATTATTTTTATCATGTGTGAAGTGACATGTGGTTCGGTTACCAATACAACTTATAAAAAATATGTCATCTTAAAATATGTGTTGAGCCAAACGAGAAAGAAGTATTTATATGAGGGAAGATAAGGAGCTACAAAGATGAAATGTATTACCTAAAGACTTGAGGCTTGAAGAGGGCAGAACAGAAATGAACACATCTTACCACTATATTCTGCTGATTTCCCTCTACATAAGGCTGGACTTTAAATACTGTTCTTGTCAAAAGATAGAAAATGTATTCCCAAGCAGTCTAATGAAGCATACCCATGATATCCTCTTTCTTTGCCCCAGGAAACTGTATTATTTTTATAATAATTTAGATTTAAAAAGCATTTTTCATACACTGTTTCATTCATAGGAAAAAAAGATTCTAAGGCACAGGAATATGATTCATAGTCTTATTTTGTAAAGGAAATATATGTATACATCTCTATACCAGCATGCCTATACTGTATTAACAAAGAATATATTCAAATTGTTTTTCAAAAACAGTGTGGATAATCATATGTATGGAAATCCAGATGGTAATTGAGAAAATTATCTACTACTGTATGTGATCTCATTTTTAGACACTTTTTTAAAAGAAGATATTGAAGCGTGAAACTCCCCTTTTCTGCCTTTGCTTTCTGTATAGGATATGTAGGAAAAGAGTACTTAGCAGAGAGTTGGCTTGTTTACAGGGGAATAGGGAGTTTAATGAATCATGCATACTTTATTTGAAAAATATCAATAACCATTCACTGGTCTATTCTTGCATACACTGAATAAAAATCTTCATGCAAATGGTGCATAGCTTTTTTTTTTTATGAATCATGCTCTATTTTTTAGTACAATGCTAAATCATCTTAAAACGTGTAGTTTTACCTGCCAAGCCTTAGATAAATTTCCATCAGTGATTAAAGACTAGTTCCATTCCCTATAATCCTTGTCAATTATATGAATAGGCAGTAATGGAACACTTTATTTTCTCTGGTTATTAAAACACAAAATAGTAATGCAAATGCACTGTACAATGTCTCCTTACTAGATTGGCAGTGCAATTTATTTAATCAAATACAGAAGTCAAAGACAGAGAAGCAGGAGTAAGTCTCAAAGTCTACAAGGAAATGTGTTCTATTATGAAATGCCCACAAAAAATCAGAATACACATTTTAAATCTTTCAGAGACCTCTCTCAGCATAACAGTTGTACATAATTTCTATTCCATGAACATTTCAGTTTCATTGGTATGGCTGAAACTTTTTAGTTTCTCCTTCAACACCACATTTTTTCACATTCATTCTGAAAGAAGAAAGTATATCTTTAATGTCTATGGCTATATGGGTCATTCATTTGAAGTTTTTAAGTTACAAAGAATAGAAATGAGTCAGACTGGATTCATGGTGCAATTAAAAGAAATGCATACAGCAGTGTCACAAGCAGAAGATATGGAGTCCTGTCCTTATGAGGTGGGGCTCATGAAGAGGAGGTGGGTGGACAAGATTTTGGTAAAAGCTAGGTAAAGTTGCTTTCATTAGCCCCATGATTCTCATGACTAAAGCTTTAAGTGAAAATTTAATAAAATTAACACAACTTTCTTGATTTTTTTTTTCTATTCTTCTTAATCTTCCCTTCAAGATTAAACTCATCAGCACTTGACAAAAACTGCAAATAACAGCCAGATGCAGGAGTTGGTTTTATCTTTTTATGCAAGTATGTGGTGCTAATTAGTGCAAATTGATTAAACTTTAATTGCCTGATCCATGGCTAATTAATATTTATAAGATGAATGAGCAGGAAAACCAGACATTTATTAAAACACTTTAATGATTTTTCATATGTTTTGACAAAGCAAAGCAAATAGATGTTATCAGTATGGATGTGCTAGACTAGGGGACTGTATCTGTTGCCTCGTCTGTGTGAGCACCCTGTAAGTGTACATTTACTTTTAAACACATAGGTTATAAACTTACACATAGGTTATAAACTTATTTCTTTTTTGGGGTGCTTTTCCAAATCATTTTCAAGCATGCTTAATATTAGGTCAGCATATCATGTATGACATCAATTATTGCAAGGATATATATTATTATTAAGTGTAAAATTATATGTTCAGTCTTCCCAATGCAGAGATGGGACACAGGTCTCCTGAATTGCAGGAGGATGATTTTCCATCTGAGCCACCAGGGAGTGATAGTATTCTATACTCATTAAGCAGTGCAATTTATTTAATCAAATACAGTCAAAGACAGAGAAGCAGGAGTAAGTCTCAAAGTCTACAAGGAAATGTGTTCTATTATGAAATGCCCACAAAAAATCAGAATACACATTTTAAATCTTTCAGAGACCTCTCTCAGCATAACAGTTGTACATAATTTCTATTCCATGAACATTTCAGTTTCATTGGTATGGCTGAAACTTTTTAGTTTCTCCTTCAACACCACATTTTTTCACATTCATTCTGAAAGAAGAAAGTATATCTTTAATGTCTATGGCTATATGGGTCATTCATTTGAAGTTTTTAAGTTACAAAGAATAGAAATGAGTCAGACTGGATTCATGGTGCAATTAAAAGAAATGCATACAGCAGTGTCACAAGCAGAAGATATGGAGTCCTGTCCTTATGAGGTGGGGCTCATGAAGAGGAGGTGGGTGGACAAGATTTTGGTAAAAGCTAGGTAAAGTTGCTTTCATTAGCCCCATGATTCTCATGACTAAAGCTTTAAGTGAAAATTTAATAAAATTAACACAACTTTCTTGATTTTTTTTTTCTATTCTTCTTAATCTTCCCTTCAAGATTAAACTCATCAGCACTTGACAAAAACTGCAAATAACAGCCAGATGCAGGAGTTGGTTTTATCTTTTTATGCAAGTATGTGGTGCTAATTAGTGCAAATTGATTAAACTTTAATTGCCTGATCCATGGCTAATTAATATTTATAAGATGAATGAGCAGGAAAACCAGACATTTATTAAAACACTTTAATGATTTTTCATATGTTTTGACAAAGCAAAGCAAATAGATGTTATCAGTATGGATGTGCTAGACTAGGGGACTGTATCTGTTGCCTCGTCTGTGTGAGCACCCTGTAAGTGTACATTTACTTTTAAACACATAGGTTATAAACTTACACATAGGTTATAAACTTATTTCTTTTTTGGGGTGCTTTTCCAAATCATTTTCAAGCATGCTTAATATTAGGTCAGCATATCATGTATGACATCAATTATTGCAAGGATATATATTATTATTAAGTGTAAAATTATATGTTCAGTCTTCCCAATGCAGAGATGGGACACAGGTCTCCTGAATTGCAGGAGGATGATTTTCCATCTGAGCCACCAGGGAAGCCCTTGATTAGTATTCTATACCATGCATTCATGTATGATAATAATAGACTAATGCAGTATACAATTGCAGAATTTTGTAAGCAGTGAAGTATATGCCATATTTTTATTTCAAATATGTTAATCCTGTGAAAAAATAATCTATAGAATGTCAATTATGAGGAATAATTATTTGAATTTGCAAATGAGATTGACCTGATATGTTTCTACTTACTTATTCAGACTCATATGAATCATTTTGACTTACATGAATCCGATTCATTCTTAGTTGTACAAAACTAATTTTACACTGTGAAAGAAGATCACATATGTGATGTTCATTGTTTTAAAGAAAAATATAAATATTTGTTTCTAAAAATATTATTTTAAACATGACTAATAAAGGGGCTTCTATATATTAATGTAATAGAGACTTATTTGGCAATTAAATATCTTTGGTCGTTGTCTTGATAATACAATAGTCCCATCTCATCCATGAGTGATATTTTCCAAGACTCCAGGGGATGCCTGAAGCTGTAGATAATACCAGATCTCATATATTCTCTGAGGTCTGATATATAGGGTTTTTTCCTATTTATACATACGTCATAAAGTTGAACTTATAAATTAGTGTAACTATGTTCTCTCTCAAAATATGGTACAATTTTCATATGTATCTCATCTTAACTAGTGCACATCTGCAGTTTCAGGTGCAACAGCAAAATTAGCATGGATAGTTTTTCTTTCTTCACAATTATGTGAATAAAAGATTCATTCTTATCATACATCTTAGACCTAAGCACACAATTTCTTTTAAAAGTCAGAACTCTCACATTTTACTTAAAGGAAGCACTTTATAACTCTCTTTTTGGCCTATCTGAATTGTCAGCATCACTACCTATGTACTTTGGGATCATTATTAAATAAAATAACAGTTGCTTGAACACAAGCACTACCATACTACAACAGTTAAGCTGATTATGTAGAAGGCTACTAAGTGGCTCACAGGTGGGATACTCTTTACAAAAGGATAATTCATATCCAGGGCAGGATGGAAGGGAGCAATAACAGATTTCATCATGCTCCTGGAAAGATGTGCAATTTAAATTTATGAATTGTTTATTTTTGAAATAAATAAATATTTCCATTTAATAATTCAGACTGTAATTGACTATGTAACTAAAACTGCAGAAAGCAAAACTACTAACAAGGGGAAGACTACTGTAGTTTATAACTAATTCATAAAGTGAATATATCTTTAGTGAAAAACATTTATCAAAAAATTTTTGAAAAATTAATATTCTGAATAGTTATTTTCCATATCCTATGTTTAAATTCTACATGCAATTCTTTGTCATACCAAACCAGATAATATTTCATATTTTCTTACATATATACTTCCACAGTTTTAAGCAATTCTAATGAACTCAATGTTTGGTAAAATGCCATTTACTGTAATCTTAACAAAATGATTTAAAGATCATCTGAGTTGTATAGTTCGAAAATACCAAAATAATCAATTACATAATTGTTACTCACTTTAAATTAAGGCATAATCATCTCTAAGTATAATATTCTTTTTCAGTCTCATCCAAGATGTTATTTGGCAATTAAATATCTTTGGTCGTTGTCTTGATAATACAATAGTCCCATCTCATCCATGAGTGATATTTTCCAAGACTCCAGGGGATGCCTGAAGCTGTAGATAATACCAGATCTCATATATTCTCTGAGGTCTGATATATAGGGTTTTTTCCTATTTATACATACGTCATAAAGTTGAACTTATAAATTAGTGTAACTATGTTCTCTCTCAAAATATGGTACAATTTTCATATGTATCTCATCTTAACTAGTGCACATCTGCAGTTTCAGGTGCAACAGCAAAATTAGCATGGATAGTTTTTCTTTCTTCACAATTATGTGAATAAAAGATTCATTCTTATCATACATCTTAGACCTAAGCACACAATTTCTTTTAAAAGTCAGAACTCTCACATTTTACTTAAAGGAAGCACTTTATAACTCTCTTTTTGGCCTATCTGAATTGTCAGCATCACTACCTATGTACTTTGGGATCATTATTAAATAAAATAACAGTTGCTTGAACACAAGCACTACCATACTACAACAGTTAAGCTGATTATGTAGAAGGCTACTAAGTGGCTCACAGGTGGGATACTCTTTACAAAAGGATAATTCATATCCAGGGCAGGATGGAAGGGAGCAATAACAGATTTCATCATGCTCCTGGAAAGATGTGCAATTTAAATTTATGAATTGTTTATTTTTGAAATAAATAAATATTTCCATTTAATAATTCAGACTGTAATTGACTATGTAACTAAAACTGCAGAAAGCAAAACTACTAACAAGGGGAAGACTACTGTAGTTTATAACTAATTCATAAAGTGAATATATCTTTAGTGAAAAACATTTATCAAAAAATTTTTGAAAAATTAATATTCTGAATAGTTATTTTCCATATCCTATGTTTAAATTCTACATGCAATTCTTTGTCATACCAAACCAGATAATATTTCATATTTTCTTACATATATACTTCCACAGTTTTAAGCAATTCTAATGAACTCAATGTTTGGTAAAATGCCATTTACTGTAATCTTAACAAAATGATTTAAAGATCATCTGAGTTGTATAGTTCGAAAATACCAAAATAATCAATTACATAATTGTTACTCACTTTAAATTAAGGCATAATCATCTCTAAGTATAAATGCTAGCTTGCTTTTTTTTTCAGTTCTCTCATCCCAAGATGTTATACTATGTTAAAGTTTATTGTAGGTGTGATGGTCTTTTATGTGTCCAACTGACTTGGCTATAACCACAGTTAATCAAACTGTGACCTCAGTATCACTATGAAGGTATATTTTAATGTAATTAAAGTAATCATGATCAGTGGAAAATCAGTAATTGTAATCATAATTATAAATAAGGTCATCCTAGATATTCTGGCTGGACCCTATTCAAACACCTGAAAAGCCTTAAGAACATAGCTTAGCAATATTCCATAGTGTATTGGTCATTTGTAGAGACAAGGATGGATCTAGAGATTGTCATACAGAGTGAAGCAGTAAGAAGGAGAAGAATATTGTCTATTAATGCATATATGTAAACTCTAGAAAACTGGTGTAGATGATGTGAGGCAAATGTTGTGAGGCATACTCAGTGAAGCACTGAACTCTGCTCGTGGTAGATGGAAAAGAGGTTTATTAGGCTGGCGCCAGCGATCACCCGCAAGGAACAAGGTTTCCTGCGAGGGCCCGGACTGGAGGTAAAGGGCGGTTTTTAAAGGCTGGTCCAATCAATGGTGTAAGACCCTCCCCTTTGATTGAGATTGACCACTTATGCTCATTCCCTCTTACAATCAACAGAATAGTCTAGGGGTTCTTCGCAAATTGCAGTCAATTGCAATCAATAAAGATTTAACAGAAAACAATGCTAATAGAGAGTAATTTAATCTAAAAGATGAGTCACTAACCAGTGACCATCAGTAAACCATTATGCACTTATTTGCAAGCAGAAAGAGAGGCATAGACACAGAGAACAAGAAAATATACACCAAGGGAGAATTGGGGGTAAGATGAATTGGGAGATTGGGATTGACATATATATACACTACCGTATATAACATAGGTACCGAGAACCTACACAGAGAACTCTAACCAGTGCTTTTGGTGACCTAAATGGGAAGGAAATCCAAAAGAGAGGAGATGTTTGTATACATATGGCTGATTCACTTTGTTCTACAGTGGAAACTAATATAACATTTTATAGCAACTGTACTCCAATAAAAATTAATTTAAAAAATATAGAGTTCAGGTTCTAAGTTAAAGTAGATATTTTACCTCTAAATAGTGGCTTCAGTCAGGGCTAAACAGATCCAGTCTGCCCCTTTTTACAGGTAACTACAGATTTGAGAATGACATAGCTAGTGTTCTCAATTAGGTAAGCTAACTCCCTGCATTTCCTACTTCCCCTGTTCCTTTTTTGAAACTCTGATGGATACAACAATCAATATACTTTACAACTTCAGGAAGAAATGAGGGGAGCATGCATGTGCACAAGTAATCACAGAACAATGAGATGAGTACTAAGAAAGTCTGGAGCATGTCACACAGAACTATTAAAGAATGGTCTAAATGAGCAGTGTGTCATTCATACTTAAAGTGAGCAATGGACAAGTAGAGATGACTAGAGAATTTCTGGCAGAGAACAAAGTACCAGTGCATGAGATATATGAAGAACAGCATTCTTGTGTTGTTATTATGTGTGTTTCTAATGGAAAAAAGATAGTTGATGGAGTCTGCATCTATAGGCTTAGCTCAGATGATAATACACCTATATAACAAGAAATGATTTTGGAGTTATTTCTAGAAAGATTATGATGGGTAGATATATTTAGAAGGAGGAGGACACAATCAGACTTAATGTTTAAAAAGATCATTCTGGCAGAACTATGAAGGAAGAACTAACCAAGTAAAGGAGAATGTGTTAAGTGGGTTTCACATTTGTTTGCTTTACTTTTTAAAAAGAGTTACATATACTAAAATTCCAAAGATGATGACCATGGCAATAGATGGTAAAGAATAATTGTGACAGACATTAGTTAGTATCACTAACTAAATGTGGGCAATGAAGAGTGGAGTGGACAGGTGTGTACAGCAGATTTGGAATTCGTGCATTTCTCTGTTCTTGATAGCATGTGATCCTTCCTGAATACTAAAACTCTCTAGACCTCAATTTCCTCTGCTGTCTTGTTGAGAATAAGACCTATCTCATTCTGGCTTTGTTAGAAGCAAATTAATTTAAAGCATATAATCCACAGTTTTATTTGATAATCAGATGCAACGATTACATGAGGAAGAGAAGGAGAGAAGCAGGCATATGTATTTGGTCAATTCAGTTGTGGCTAATGTTGTGTCCCTATGAACTGTAGCCTTCCAGGCTCCTCTGTCCATGGGATTCTCCAGGAATGAATACTGGAGTGGGTTGCCACGCCCTCCAGGGATCCTCCTGATCCAGGGATTAAACTTGTATCTTCTACGTCTACAACATTGCAGACAGATTCTTTACAACTGAGCCACTGGGAAACCCAATGAGGGAAGGGATGTAGAGAAAAGTGTAAGGCATAAAAGGAATATTCTCAGGAGTAGATCTCAAAAGTCAAGACCATCTGTGTATCTACCAACAGAGACATTAAAAAATAACTTTAACTTTTAACTTTAAGTTTTAAGAAGTTAAAAAGATATGGCATTACATGACTACAGAAGTGAATGCAGAGAGATCCCAGGTAGATGGGAATCTATTTTCTCAGATAAGATGACCAGAATATACTGAGCCACCTGCTGAGTTTGTGTCTCATTAAGTTGGCTAGTATGGGTTTGATTAAGCATTCTTGTGTTGTTATTATGTGTGTTTCTAATGGAAAAAAGATAGTTGATGGAGTCTGCATCTATAGGCTTAGCTCAGATGATAATACACCTATATAACAAGAAATGATTTTGGAGTTATTTCTAGAAAGATTATGATGGGTAGATATATTTAGAAGGAGGAGGACACAATCAGACTTAATGTTTAAAAGATCATTCTGGCAGAACTATGAAGGAAGAACTAACCAAGTAAAGGAGAATGTGTTAAGTGGGTTTCACATTTGTTTGCTTTACTTTTTAAAAAGAGTTACATATACTAAAATTCCAAAGATGATGACCATGGCAATAGATGGTAAAGAATAATTGTGACAGACATTAGTTAGTATCACTAACTAAATGTGGGCAATGAAGAGTGGAGTGGACAGGTGTGTACAGCAGATTTGGAATTCGTGCATTTCTCTGTTCTTGATAGCATGTGATCCTTCCTGAATACTAAAACTCTCTAGACCTCAATTTCCTCTGCTGTCTTGTTGAGAATAAGACCTATCTCATTCTGGCTTTGTTAGAAGCAAATTAATTTAAAGCATATAATCCACAGTTTTATTTGATAATCAGATGCAACGATTACATGAGGAAGAGAAGGAGAGAAGCAGGCATATGTATTTGGTCAATTCAGTTGTGGCTAATGTTGTGTCCCTATGAACTGTAGCCTTCCAGGCTCCTCTGTCCATGGGATTCTCCAGGAATGAATACTGGAGTGGGTTGCCATGCCCTCCAGGGGATCCTCCTGATCCAGGGATTAAACTTGTATCTTCTACGTCTACAACATTGCAGACAGATTCTTTACAACTGAGCCACTCGGGAAACCCAATGAGGGAAGGGATGTAGAGAAAAGTGTAAGGCATAAAAGGAATATTCTCAGGGAGTAGATCTCAAAAAGTCAAGACCATCTGTGTATCTACCAACAGAGACATTAAAAAATAACTTTAACTTTTAACTTTAAGTTTTAAGAAGTTAAAAAGATATGGCATTACATGACTACAGAAGTGAATGCAGAGAGATCCCAGGTAGATGGGAATCTATTTTCTCAGATAAGATGACCAGAATATACTGAGCCACCTGCTGAGTTTGTGTCTCATTAAGTTGGCTAGTATGGGTTTTGATAAGCTGCTTCTAACTTTTCTCTGTAGCTCCTGGTTAGAGAAGTAAGGGTATTTTACAATGATTCTTAGCATTCCTGAAAAGTATCTCTAAGTTTTTTCTACTGGCCTGATTTCTTTGCTTTGGCGATACTTCAGTCAGAGTGTGGTCCAGGGAGCAGTAATGTGGCATCACCTAGGAGCTTGTTAGAAAGGCCAAACCTCTAGGTTCCAACACAGGTCTACTGAATTTTATTAACATGTTAACAAACCCAAGAACTGATGTGTGTACACGTCAAAGTTTGAGAAGTACGACCTAACCAACTTTTATCTCTACCTCATAAGACATCTCTAAGGCCAATGACATCATACAATTTGTTTGATTTACTCCCTACCTAAATGCTTCATTCATGTAAGCATGCATGTGGCATGCAGCCCACCAGTCTCCTATGCCCATGGGATTTTTCAGGAAAGAATACTGAAGTGGGAGGCCATTTCTTTCTCCACTGTACTTCCTGACCCAGGGACTGAACCAGCACCTTCTATGTCTCTTGACCCAAGAGGATTCTTTACCACTTGAGCCACTGGAGAAACTGCTCCACAGACACAGATAAGTCCAATTTGGGTGAGAAGGCTGAGCTTTCTTAAAGTGCTGCACAGATTAGAAAATCCATGTTGTACCTCATTAAATAAATGAATGACTTCGGGCTTCCCCTGGTGGTCCAGTGGATAAGGACACCGCCTTGCAGTGCAAGGGGCACCGGTTCGAGCCCTGGCCTGGGAAGATCCCACGTGCCGCGGAGCAGCTGGACTGATGTGTCCAATCACTGAGCTGGAGCTCTGGAGTGCATGCGCCCAGAGCCGCTGCTCTGCAACGACAGATGCCACCGCGATGGGAGGCCCACAGGAGCCAAAGAACGAAGACGAATGAAAATAGAGAAATGAAAGACCAATAGCAGTGGCCTGCCCACTCCCCTCCCTCCCCAACCCGACCCCCGCCCAAAGTAAATAAATAAATAAATCTTTAAAAAAAAAAAAAATGAATGACTTCATTCCTCAAACAGGCTTAAAAGTCAAATGTATTGGCATAATTTCTCTACAATTCTTGGAGATTATACAAAAATAATAAAACATAAACTAATTGCTTAATCCTTAAAATTATTCTAAATTGCAAATGTATTTTAGGTTCCATATTTTAAAAGTAATGTTCATCCTAGTAGAGTATAAACTTAGGATCCCCAATAAATATAAATAAATAATTTAAACTTTCTAACAAATTAGAAAATAAATAGGTTAGAGTTATAGTATAAAATGTGGCATATATCAATCAAAGAGGTCAATGTAGTTCTTTGTACTATACTGGTACTTTATTCATTATAGGTAGACTTGTCATCTTTAACTAAGATTATCTCTGAAATTGCTTTGAATCTGTGCATTACATTTCTAGAAGTTACAAACACTGAAAAAATAATATTTCATTTTGTAAATGTGTTGATACTTGACTTACTGATTTTTGCTTAATAAATTCAAACATTGTGGAAAACTATGAAAAGTGCATTAATTAGATGAAATCTTCTTTTACCTTAATTTTGTCTTACTAACAGCATTTTTGTATTATTTTATACATGGCCTGAATTTGTGCATCACTATTTCATACTTAAGTGAGTCAGCAGTTAGAATCTGCCTTCCAGTGCAAGACATATGGCTTTGATCTCTTGGTTTGGAAGAGTCCCTAGAGAAGGAAATGACAGCCCACTCCAGTATTTTTCCCTGGGAAATTCCATACAGAGAAGAACCTGGTGGGCTACAATCCATGGGGTCACGAAGAGTCAGACAGGACTGAGCATGCACACACAAGCTAGAAGTGGCTCAAAAGTTAGGTTCTAGGTTCTTCTTATGTTTCATTGATTTACAACCAGATATTGACTGTCTGGATGTTGGCTAGGCCCTTAGCTGGGCAGATGATTAGAACCTTTACACGTGATCTCCACACTAGCTTAGGCTTTCATGCAGCATGATGCCCAGTTTCGAGGTTCCATGAGTGAGAGTGGAGAGAATGAGAGATTATTATCTTCCAAGATCCAGAAATGTCCATAACACTACTCTGTGGCATTTCGTTCAATGAGGCAACTGCAAAGTCTGGTCCAGCGGCAGAGGGAGGCTAGTCTTCTTGTTGGGGAAGTAGCAAGGTTCTAGAAGAATATATGAAAAGAAACTATCACGCGGCCATTTTTTAAAAATATATAAAATTCACAGTGGCAAATTACATTTCTTAAACTTAGCCTTCTTTCTCTATCTAGGAGAGAATTCACACAAATATTGACCCTCAGTCTTCATTAAAGACACTAAACTTGTAGCATAGACACAAAACTTTTCATAATCAGTTCTATTAAGGTTTCTATGGTAGACCGTTGCACTGATGAGTTCCAGTGTGTGGTATGTAGACATCACCCACATTGATTCTAGACTTAGGCATGTGACTTAACTTGTCTGATGAGATACTACAGTTGTGATCCAATCAGAGACTTGAAAAGTATTTGCGTGTAGGGCCTTGTGTTCTCTTGGTTCTGGGAACTCTTCTATCATGTATTAAAAAAAAAAAAAAAAAAGGCTAATATGTCAAGGATGAGAGAGGAAATGGAGAAAAAGATACCAGATAAATTTCCATCCTAGTCAAGGTACAAGTGTATGAGTAAGTGCAATTGAACCCAACTAAATTCCAGAACCCCAGAATCATGAGCATGTAAAATAGTGAGTCAGCAGTTAGAATCTGCCTTCCAGTGCAAGACATATGGCTTTGATCTCTTGGTTTGGAAGAGTCCCTAGAGAAGGAAATGACAGCCCACTCCAGTATTTTTCCCTGGGAAATTCCATACAGAGAAGAACCTGGTGGGCTACAATCCATGGGGTCACGAAGAGTCAGACAGGACTGAGCATGCACACACAAGCTAGAAGTGGCTCAAAAGTTAGGTTCTAGGTTCTTCTTATGTTTCATTGATTTACAACCAGATATTGACTGTCTGGATGTTGGCTAGGCCCTTAGCTGGGCAGATGATTAGAACCTTTACACGTGATCTCCACACTAGCTTAGGCTTTCATGCAGCATGATGCCCAGTTTCGAGGTTCCATGAGTGAGAGTGGAGAGAATGAGAGATTATTATCTTCCAAGATCCAGAAATGTCCATAACACTACTCTGTGGCATTTCGTTCAATGAGGCAACTGCAAAGTCTGGTCCAGCGGCAGAGGGAGGCTAGTCTTCTTGTTGGGGAAGTAGCAAGGTTCTAGAAGAATATATGAAAAGAAACTATCACGCGGCCATTTTTTAAAAATATATAAAATTCACAGTGGCAAATTACATTTCTTAAACTTAGCCTTCTTTCTCTATCTAGGAGAGAATTCACACAAATATTGACCCTCAGTCTTCATTAAAGACACTAAACTTGTAGCATAGACACAAAACTTTTCATAATCAGTTCTATTAAGGTTTCTATGGTAGACCGTTGCACTGATGAGTTCCAGTGTGTGGTATGTAGACATCACCCACATTGATTCTAGACTTAGGCATGTGACTTAACTTGTCTGATGAGATACTACAGTTGTGATCCAATCAGAGACTTGAAAAGTATTTGCGTGTAGGGCCTTGTGTTCTCTTGGTTCTGGGAACTCTTCTATCATGTATTAAAAAAAAAAAAAAAAAAGGCTAATATGTCAAGGATGAGAGAGGAAATGGAGAAAAAGATACCAGATATTTTCCATCCTAGTCAAGGTACAAGTGTATGAGTAAGTGCAATTGAACCCAACTAAATTCCAGAACCCCAGAATCATGAGCATGTAAAATAATGATGTGTCAAGCTTATAAATTACACACTTCTTTGTAGTAGACTAGATGATATCAGACTTTGTGTGATGAAACAACATGAAATGCACAAAAGGTGATTCCTTTGTCATTCAACCAAATTTGTCGGGGTTTCCACTATTTAGGGTGCCAGGAAATGACAGATAAAATATTTGTACTTTTTGAATTAAAAATATACAAATTAGTTTCACATTCAGTTTATTATGGATATTGGTACAAGAAGCTCTTATTCTAAATATCAGTTATGATATTCTGGCTCCTCAGAAATTTTGGTTGGATTTTACAACCTCTCAAAATTAGACTGGGGAAACCCAGATTCTGCCACACTATTTCGAAAATTGCATTCAGTTTTATATTTTCCTTGTGCTCTATATTACCCCGAGGACCCCCCTACATTGCCCACATATGCCACCTCAGCTTACCTCCATCTAAATGCAAAACTCAACCCCTTCTTTCTTCTCTGCACACAGTCTATGTATTTCAATCATCTTATGATTTTAATGACTATATTAAGTATCTGAAGGTCATAGGGAAGAATTGCATCTTGGAGCAAAAGTTTTTATAATTTAAGCTGGTTTCATTGGCTTACTAAACACTTCAATTTCTTTTCACTTCCTTTCTACTTTCTTCCTCTCCTTCTTCCTGATAAATGTCAAATTCCTCTCTTAATTATAATCCTTCCTAATCTCACTTCCAACTACCAAAAACTTATAATCCTTATACAAGGAGTCTAGGTACAGTTATTTATAAAATTTTCTCTCATTTCACAAGACCAGAAACTGTCTTCATCACCTTATCATCTCAAGGTACAAACATCTTTACATAGACTATTCATTTAGCAAAGCAAAATAAATAAAGAGACTTGAGTTGGGATAAAGGCATGAGTCCCAGTGGTCAAAGATATAGATACTCAAATTTTTAAAAATGGGAAAAAATGCAAGAGTCTTATTTTTCTCCTACCTATGAAAAGTCTCAGTCCTTCTATGTGTTTTTATTGCGATAATCAAGGCAAACATAGCAAGTCACTTCGGTGGGGAAAAAAAAAGACCCATGCTGAGGCAATCAAAGATTTCTCTAGGGCTTTCAACTAAAACTAGTAAGTAAGACTGTCTATTATCTTTGGACTAAGGACCAGCATCTATCAGCATCAAGCTAAACAAATATCATTCACACTGTATGAAGAGAGTTGTACTTTGACATGGAAAAATGTAGTCAGCAGGCAAAGAGGAGACATAAAGAAAGCTGAGATTTAGGAAAGAGAGATAATTGTTTTTGTATAGATGCCCTTTGAATTTCCCAAGTATGTGATGCAATGAGATGTCTTTTTTTGTATGCATTGAGTTTTGAATTCCCAAAGTATGTGATGCAGTGAGATGCCTATTTTTGTATGAGTTGAGTTCTGTAACTAACTAACAAAGGGCTGATTCTTACAGCTATAGACGTTACATGTTTAGTGTACAGAACCAAGGAAAGAGTCGCTAGACAAACAAAGAGAAACACACAAGGTATTTCTACTGCATACAGTATCTAAGAAGTGGGTTTCCAAGTACATACAGAATGTTCTGAGGCTTGAAGATGTGACCTGACAACTTAGATAACCTTTTCGCTGTTGTTCAGTTGCCAAGTCATGTCCTACGCTTCTCAACCCCATAGACTGTAGCATGCCAGGCTTCTCTGTCCCTCACCATCTCCCAGAATTTTTAACCTTGGCAGTTTATAAACTCACACCTACCTCAAACCAACATTTGTATGTCTTGGTAATGTTTACAGTTCACATAGTATTAGGCAATAGGTAGGTTCACTTTCAATTAGAATTAGTTTCCAAAAAAGAAAAGAGTTTAGGAGCAGGATCTTTGGTATCAGGTTTGAATTAATTCATCTTTGAATAAAAACTAAGAGCCTCAGCTTCTGATAGTTGCAAAAATCATTATGCCTCTCTATTGATCCCTATTCCAAGCTCATTCTTTGCAAATTTTTATAACCTTATTTTCCTGTATCCGTCAACTGTCAACATAGAAAGTGACAGCATGGAACAGTTAGCATTTGCTACACCAACAAAGAGCACCAACCTTTTAGTGGGTTATACCATCAAGCATTTGATTTTCATTCATGTCATATTCTATCTGTGTTTTTAGGAGATTGGCTGGCCACTGTTGGATTTGGCTGGGATCCATTGGACTTGATTGGACCTGGCTGCACTTGCCTGTATTCACCTGACCTCTGTTGGTCTTGGTTTGGCTTCATTTGTGCTCACATTCCATTGGCCAAGTTGAGTCAGATGACCAAGCTCAACAGCAGTGGGATAGATAAGCCTTTTCTACCAGGAGATAAAATGATGCAAAATTCCACAGCATACGGATAAATATATGAATTGCTTACAAATAAGAAGAGAAGTGATGGGAAATAATATAATCTAAAATAGAAAATAAAGGATTGCTTAAATGAAGTGGGTTAGGGAAATTGACAGCTTAGACTTATTTGTAGAGACCCAGTGGACATCAAGAGTTTTCAGTTAGAAATCTAACCAAAATTTTGATGCCTATCGATAGAAAAAGCAAGTGAATGAGAGGTACCCAGTAAGCATGAAGTAGGCATGTCATTTTCACTGGAAGATGAATCATGTACCCTGTGTTCCCCAGTGTATTCTAAGTTAGTCATTAGATGGTTGTTGCTAATTCGATAAGTTGTGTCTGACATTTTACAACCCCATAGACTGTAGCATGCCAGGCTTCTCTGTCCCTCACCATCTCCCAGAATTTTTAACCTTGGCAGTTTATAAACTCACACCTACCTCAAACCAACATTTGTATGTCTTGGTAATGTTTACAGTTCACATAGTATTAGGCAATAGGTAGGTTCACTTTCAATTAGAATTAGTTTCCAAAAAAAAAGAAAAGAGTTTAGGAGCAGGATCTTTGGTATCAGGTTTGAATTAATTCATCTTTGAATAAAAACTAAGAGCCTCAGCTTCTGATAGTTGCAAAAATCATTATGCCTCTCTATTGATCCCTATTCCAAGCTCATTCTTTGCAAATTTTTATAACCTTATTTTCCTGTATCCGTCAACTGTCAACATAGAAAGTGACAGCATGGAACAGTTAGCATTTGCTACACCAACAAAGAGCACCAACCTTTTAGTGGGTTATACCATCAAGCATTTGATTTTCATTCATGTCATATTCTATCTGTGTTTTTAGGAGATTGGCTGGCCACTGTTGGATTTGGCTGGGATCCATTGGACTTGATTGGACCTGGCTGCACTTGCCTGTATTCACCTGACCTCTGTTGGTCTTGGTTTGGCTTCATTTGTGCTCACATTCCATTGGCCAAGTTGAGTCAGATGACCAAGCTCAACAGCAGTGGGATAGATAAGCCTTTTCTACCAGGAGATAAAATGATGCAAAATTCCACAGCATACGGATAAATATATGAATTGCTTACAAATAAGAAGAGAAGTGATGGGAAATAATATAATCTAAAATAGAAAATAAAGGATTGCTTAAATGAAGTGGGTTAGGGAAATTGACAGCTTAGACTTATTTTTAGAGACCCAGTGGACATCAAGAGTTTTCAGTTAGAAATCTAACCAAAATTTTGATGCCTATCGATAGAAAAAGCAAGTGAATGAGAGGTACCCAGTAAGCATGAAGTAGGCATGTCATTTTCACTGGAAGATGAATCATGTACCCTGTGTTCCCCAGTGTATTCTAAGTTAGTCATTAGATGGTTGTTGCTAATTCGATAAGTTGTGTCTGACATTTTACAATCCCATAAACTGCAGCACACCAGATTTCTCTGTGCTTTTCTATCTCACTGAGTTTGCTCAAACTCATCCATTGAGACAGTTATGCAATCCAACCATTTCATCCTCTGTCACTCTCTTCTCCTCCTGCCCTCAATTGTTCCCAGCATCAGGATGCTTTCTAATGAGTTAGCTCTTCTCATGAGGTGGCTAAGATATTGAAGCTTCATCTTCAGCACCATTCACTCCAATAGATATTCAGGGTTGTTTGCCTTTAGGATTGACTGGTTTGATCTCCTGGCTGTCCAAAGGACTCTCAAAATTCTTTTCTAGCACCACAGTACAAAAGTATCAATTCTTCATTGTAGTCACTGGGAGGTAATCTTTAACTGCATTCACTCATCCATGTTTACAGTCCTACACATACTCCTAATCTCTTTCCCCTTGCATTCTCAGTGTCTTAAAATATCCTTATACTCCCCTGCTAGTCACTTAACACCACTGTCAGGTTCAGTGCAACAGTGGATTGTGAACATAATAAAATAAACGCTTAAGAAAGCAGACATTTTAAAGTAGACAAACAGGTCTCAGTGGAGTAAGAGCAGACCCTTTTAAAGTGTGTTAAAATTATTTAGAAAGAACATCAGATATTTCAAATTTTTCATTTTTTTGAAATAAAAGAAAAACACAAGTACCTTCTGGTGATTTGAATAATTTTGAGCCAATATAAAGGGCTTTATTCATTCAATTTTCTCTTTTCTTCTAAACTCAGGTTTACTTTTAAGTATCTGTAGGAAAATGTCACAATAGTCTTCAAGTTCACTCTAATGAAACATGCAAATAAAAGTTTCCTTTCTCTCCTGATCTTGTATGTCAGCTCTGCTTTATTCGTCTCCTTTCCATCATTCACCTGGACTTCAATGGAGAAGTTCATTGAGGATCAAACAATCCAGCTGTTGTTTTCAGCTTTTGCGATTTTAATGTTTATTTTCCAAATCATTCCCTATTTTTCTTCTAAAAGTATACTGCCAAGTCATTTTTTTGGAGTAACTCTAATGCTTTCTGTTGCTAAATATCTGATCCAAATACAATATTTTTCTTGGCAGTCAGTGAACATAATTATAAGTAAGGATTGTTTTTTTTTTCTCTCTCTACTTAGAGTTGGAGGTAAAAGACACAATTCATGATTAAAACAAATTTAAAGATGCAGGGAAATTGTCACCTTAACATACATTTGCAAATATTGCATAAAGGGAGAAAAATATGGTAACAGTATACTCTTAATGTATATTTGCATTTAGGATTCTCCTTCTCAATATCCATGTTTTTCTTTTAAGTTATATATTGTGAGTTAGGTAATGGTGTGCCTTTCACAGCGTTTTTTGATTTATTTTTAAAGCATTTGTCAAAATGGTAACATGCAAATAGAAAAGAAAGATCTGTTTGTTCAAGAGAACAATGAAATGTGAAAAAAATTATTTTGTTCCACTCTTCCATTTTAATCCTGAAACCCATTCTTTAATGATTCTTGGTTTTATTTTTGCCTTTTATTTCCTTTATAAATACCAGACAATATTCTCATATATCTGTTAATTAATTGATCAACTTTAGATCATATTTATGCTCCAAGAAAAGAGATGATTTATAGCACTTAAATTATCCCCACCATCCTTTACTGTTTCTAATAGATCTATTAATATTCTTTTTAATTTTAACTTTCTGAGATTTTAAATTTTTTCTTATTTCCTCTAAAATAAGATTTCTTCTCTGTCTCAAATTAAATATATTGTGGATGCTTATGTTTCTACCCTTCACTCAATCTTTTCTTTCTTCTATTTCTTAAGTTCTGCCCACCAACCATTTATGTCCACATTATCAAGACTGATACTTTCACCTCACTTTTTGTCAGTCATTAACTATCAAGGTTTGTTTATAACTGTGTGTCTAAAATGTCAAGATATATATGATAATCTTATTTTCAATGAGTATATCAGTTCTCTTTCCAAGTAAGTAGTTACATTTAATACTTGTGCATACTTTTCAGTGAAGTTTCTCCTCATTTTAAGTTGACTTAAAAACTGAAGAAGCTGGGAAATAAGGGACAATATATTTTGTGTAAATTTAAGATTCATTGAGGATCAAACAATCCAGCTGTTGTTTTCAGCTTTTGCGATTTTAATGTTTATTTTCCAAATCATTCCTATTTTTCTTCTAAAAGTATACTGCCAAGTCATTTTTTTGGAGTAACTCTAATGCTTTCTGTTGCTAAATATCTGATCCAAATACAATATTTTTCTTGGCAGTCAGTGAACATAATTATAAGTAAGGATTGTTTTTTTTTTCTCTCTCTACTTAGAGTTGGAGGTAAAAGACACAATTCATGATTAAAACAAATTTAAAGATGCAGGGAAATTGTCACCTTAACATACATTTGCAAATATTGCATAAAGGGAGAAAAATATGGTAACAGTATACTCTTAATGTATATTTGCATTTAGGATTCTCCTTCTCAATATCCATGTTTTTCTTTTAAGTTATATATTGTGAGTTAGGTAATGGTGTGCCTTTCACAGCGTTTTTTGATTTATTTTTAAAGCATTTGTCAAAATGGTAACATGCAAATAGAAAAGAAAGATCTGTTTGTTCAAGAGAACAATGAAATGTGAAAAAAATTATTTTGTTCCACTCTTCCATTTTAATCCTGAAACCCATTCTTTAATGATTCTTGGTTTTATTTTTTCCTTTGATTTCCTTTATAAATACCAGACAATATTCTCATATATCTGTTAATTAATTGATCAACTTTAGATCATATTTATGCTCCAAGAAAAGAGATGATTTATAGCACTTAAATTATCCCCACCATCCTTTACTGTTTCTAATAGATCTATTAATATTCTTTTTAATTTTAACTTTCTGAGATTTTAAATTTTTTCTTATTTCCTCTAAAATAAGATTTCTTCTCTGTCTCAAATTAAATATATTGTGGATGCTTATGTTTCTACCCTTCACTCAATCTTTTCTTTCTTCTATTTCTTAAGTTCTGCCCACCAACCATTTATGTCCACATTATCAAGACTGATACTTTCACCTCACTTTTTGTCAGTCATTAACTATCAAGGTTTGTTTATAACTGTGTGTCTAAAATGTCAAGATATATATGATAATCTTATTTTCAATGAGTATATCAGTTCTCTTTCCAAGTAAGTAGTTACATTTAATACTTGTGCATACTTTTCAGTGAAGTTTCTCCTCATTTTAAGTTGACTTAAAAACTGAAGAAGCTGGGAAATAAGGGACAATATATTTTTGTGTAAATTTAAGATTAACAATATTGTCCTTCTTTAAGGTGAACCAATTCATTGTTGCTTTAAACTTATAAGAGCTTGACTTTCACGTGTTTTAGAAGAATTTCTTATTTTGGAGACACTTAACATTAGATGATTTAATTCCCAAACAATTAGTAAATATATTTATAGAAAAGCGTCCAAAACAAATCAACAAAACAAAGCCCTGCTGCAAATGTAAAAGTTATTTATAATTAGCAGGATTCAATTTTAATAGATCCTACATGACACTTTTTAAAAACTAGTGGATCAAAGAAAATCCTGGCACTACCAAAATTTAGTTTTCTGTCTAATTGCAAAGTTTATACTTTGTTTATACTCCAAATATTGATGTAATTTGATTCTCCATGTCAAAATGAGCTTATAATAGATAATGCAAATAAGTCTTCAAGTAAGACTTGAAGAGAGAGATATAACTCTTAGATTAACATATAAATTTGGGGAGGAATTTCTTGAGCACATGAGAAGATACAAGTCTCCAAAGGCATTTTTAAAAGTCTTATTTAAAATAAACTTTGAAATTATTTTAGATGTAAATATGAATAATCCACATCCAGTAATTATTGCCTTTAAGTCAGAAACTGGTATTTAATCACTTACTCTTTCAACAAATATTTGCCCCAAAGAGAAAAGAGCACAGGTGCTTCTGTCCTGATGTACTTTATGCGCAGTGACACAGGCTAGTAAATATGAAATAAATAAGGAAAATAGGGGGCTTCCCTGGTAGTCCAGTGGGAAGAGTCTGCCTTGCAGTGCAAGGGGCACCAGTTCGATCCCTGGCCCTGGAAGATTCCATGTGCCTTGGAGTGGTTGGACTGGTGTGCCCAATTAGTAGCCAGCAATCTGGAGACATGTGCCCAGAGCCAGTGCTTTGCAATGAGAGAGGCTACTGCAATGGGAGGCCCACACAGGCCAAAGAATAAAGATGGATTAAAAAAAAAAAAAAACAATAAAAGAGGCCAAAATTAAAAAAGAAAAAAAAAAAAGTCTTACAAAAGAAACAAACAAAAAAGGAAAATACATAGTGTGTCAGATGGTCATCAACGTTATGAACAAAATATGAAGCAAGAAAAGTGGATAAGAATAGAATGAACTTTAAATAAAATGATCAGGGCTTCCCCTGGTGGTCCAGTGGGTAAGGACACCGCCTTGCAGTGCAAGGGGCGCCGGTTCAATCCCTGGCGTTGGAAGATCCCACGTGTCATGGAGCTGCTGGCTCTATGTGTCCGATCACCGAGCCAGAGCTCTGGGCGCATGCGCCCAGAGCCGGCGCCTGCAACGACAGACGCCACCGCGATGGCAGGCCCTCGCAGGATTTTTCAATTCTTAATAGATCCTACATGACACTTTTTAAAAACTAGTGGATCAAAGAAAATCCTGGCACTACCAAAATTTAGTTTTCTGTCTAATTGCAAAGTTTATACTTTGTTTATACTCCAAATATTGATGTAATTTGATTCTCCATGTCAAAATGAGCTTATAATAGATAATGCAAATAAGTCTTCAAGTAAGACTTGAAGAGAGAGATATAACTCTTAGATTAACATATAAATTTGGGGAGGAATTTCTTGAGCACATGAGAAGATACAAGTCTCCAAAGGCATTTTTAAAAGTCTTATTTAAAATAAACTTTGAAATTATTTTAGATGTAAATATGAATAATCCACATCCAGTAATTATTGCCTTTAAGTCAGAAACTGGTATTTAATCACTTACTCTTTCAACAAATATTTGCCCCAAAGAGAAAAGAGCACAGGTGCTTCTGTCCTGATGTACTTTATGCGCAGTGACACAGGCTAGTAAATATGAAATAAATAAGGAAAATAGGGGGCTTCCCTGGTAGTCCAGTGGGAAGAGTCTGCCTTGCAGTGCAAGGGGCACCAGTTCGATCCCTGGCCCTGGAAGATTCCATGTGCCTTGGAGTGGTTGGACTGGTGTGCCCAATTAGTAGCCAGCAATCTGGAGACATGTGCCCAGAGCCAGTGCTTTGCAATGAGAGAGGCTACTGCAATGGGAGGCCCACACAGGCCAAAGAATAAAGATGGATTAAAAAAAAAACAATAAAAGAGGCCAAAATTAAAAAAGAAAAAAAAAAAAGTCTTACAAAAGAAACAAACAAAAAAGGAAAATACATAGTGTGTCAGATGGTCATCAACGTTATGAACAAAATATGAAGCAAGAAAAGTGGATAAGAATAGAATGAACTTTAAATAAAATGATCAGGGCTTCCCCTGGTGGTCCAGTGGGTAAGGACACCGCCTTGCAGTGCAAGGGGCGCCGGTTCAATCCCTGGCGTTGGAAGATCCCACGTGTCATGGAGCTGCTGGCTCTATGTGTCCAATTACCGAGCCAGAGCTCTGGAGCGCATGCGCCCAGAGCCGGCGCTCTGCAACGACAGACGCCACCGCGATGGCAGGCCCTCAGAAGCCAAAGAAAAAAGACGGATGAAAATAGAGAAATGAAAGACCAATAGAAGTGGCCCGCCCACTCCCCTCCCTCCCCAACCCGACCCCCGCCCAAAATAAATAAGTAAATCTTTAAAAAAAAAAAAGATCAGAGAAGATATTACCTAAGAAGAGAAACAGAGAAAAGTCCTTAGAAACTGAAAGAATGAGTTAATGGCAAGTGAAAGAATTGCATGCAGGGTCAAAAGAACAGCCAGTGGATGACACTGAGGCCGACATGCCAAGCCTGTTCAATGAAAGGAAAGATCAGGGTAGCCAAATGCATATTGTGGTAACTTGGGTTTTTCCCTTACTATTTCCTTTGAATTTCTTACCTCATGAATGTAAGATGCACATGGTATAACCAAGAATAATTTAAAGACATTGTAAGAATTTGACTTTCACTACAAATGAGATGGGAAGCCTTGCTACTTTTGAGCAGAGCAGAAACCTGGCATACCTTACATATTAAAAGATTTGCTCTCTTTGAACAGGGACATGAATTAGACCATCACAGTAGTCAAACAAAGCATGCTAAGTCACTTCAGTCATGTCCTACAGGTTTGTGACCCTATGGACTGTAGCTCTCCAGGCTTCTCTGTCTATGGGATACTCCAGGCAAGAAGATTAGAGTAGGTTGCCATTTCTTTCTCCACGGGATCTTCCTGACCCAGAGATCCAACCTGTGTCTCCTGAGTCCCCTACACTTCAAGCAGATTCTTTACCACTGAACCATCAGGAAAGTCCCATAGTTAGAGAGATGTTGGTAACTTGCATTAGAGTATCAGCAATCAAATGTAAATGGTTGGGTTCTCTGTGTATATTGAAAGTAGAGATAGCATAATTTCCTGACAGATTACACATGGAATAAAGAGAGAAAACTTAAGGATTACACAAGTTTATGGTTATAATTAACAAAAGAATGGAGCAACCATTTCCTTAGATGTGGGAAATTATGGAAGAGACCTCTTACTCCTAATCTAGAAAGACAGATAAGGTGTTAAATTTTAGTCATGCTAATATGCAGATTTTTTTCTAGAAACTGCATAGTGACAGCAAGTAAGTGACTTAACATATTATTCTTGAGTCCAGGAGAGTAGTCTAGGCTGAGAACATCAGTCTATTCAGCACACTTAAAACCATGAGACATGAGATCGTCAATGCAATGCATCCAAATAGAGGAAAGAAAACCTCAGTGTTGCTTCCAATATTCAAGGTCAAGGAGCTGTGATTACTAAGGAAGAAGGAACCAGGAACACCTGGCACTTGGGAAGCCACAGTGATAAAAAAAAAAAATGTATTAATGAAGAGTGATCAGCAGTGTCAAACACAATTTGATTGATGGTCAGTAAGATAAATTCGACCATTGATTGCCATGACAAGAGTATTTTCAGTAAAGATGTTGGAACAGAAGCTTGATTTGAATGTGGAACAGGACAAAACATTTGGTTATGGAAATTATAAACAACTTTTTTGAGGAACTTTGTTGTGAAAAAGAGCAGAGGTAAGGTAGTATCTAAAGGAGCATGCAGGGTTATAAGGGATTTGGATTTAGTGTTGAATTTTTATCAATACTATCTTTGAATTGTAGTGAGAATGTTCCCATTAAGAGGTAATTTATGATGATTCAGCACAGAGATGGAAATATTGTTGGAGTAATACCCCTGGAAAAGTCAAGTATAGACATCTTTTGTTGTTTCAGAGACACCATCATTTTAGGCACTTCTATGAAACACAGGATGAATACCATAGTCTGTATTATGAATGATCCAGTTAAGTGCTCATTATAGATTTAGGTGAATCTTCAGTTCCACATTATGTGCTAGTCTTATTGTTTTTGTAGTACAGAGCTCATATGTAACAAAACCCACTTTTTAATATTACTTCTGGTTGAAATTCCTATGATCAAAGTAATACACTGAAAATAATCAGTGGGGATATAAATGTAGTTTCCCCCAGCTAATCCTTTCTTAAATTCATAAAAGTCAATTTTCAAATGACTCCTTAATAGCTCTATTTTGGGGTGAATTAAATGTGTCTCGGGAAATGCAATGAAAGCTTATAACATGAAAGTCATTCTAGTGACATGATACGCCATGCAGATGTGTTAAATTTTAAGGTTTTTCATGCTAATATGCAGATTTTTTTCTAGAAACTGCATAGTGACAGCAAGTAAGTGACTTAACATATTATTCTTGAGTCCAGGAGAGTAGTCTAGGCTGAGAACATCAGTCTATTCAGCACACTTAAAACCATGAGACATGAGATCGTCAATGCAATGCATCCAAATAGAGGAAAGAAAACCTCAGTGTTGCTTCCAATATTCAAGGTCAAGGAGCTGTGATTACTAAGGAAGAAGGAACCAGGAACACCTGGCACTTGGGAAGCCACAGTGATAAAAAAAAAAAATGTATTAATGAAGAGTGATCAGCAGTGTCAAACACAATTTGATTGATGGTCAGTAAGATAAATTCGACCATTGATTGCCATGACAAGAGTATTTTCAGTAAAGATGTTGGAACAGAAGCTTGATTTGAATGTGGAACAGGACAAAACATTTGGTTATGGAAATTATAAACAACTTTTTTGAGGAACTTTGTTGTGAAAAAGAGCAGAGGTAAGGTAGTATCTAAAGGAGCATGCAGGGTTATAAGGGATTTGGATTTAGTGTTGAATTTTTATCAATACTATCTTTGAATTGTAGTGAGAATGTTCCCATTAAGAGGTAATTTATGATGATTCAGCACAGAGATGGAAATATTGTTGGAGTAATACCCCTGGAAAAGTCAAGTATAGACATCTTTTGTTGTTTCAGAGACACCATCATTTTAGGCACTTCTATGAAACACAGGATGAATACCATAGTCTGTATTATGAATGATCCAGTTAAGTGCTCATTATAGATTTAGGTGAATCTTCAGTTCCACATTATGTGCTAGTCTTATTGTTTTTGTAGTACAGAGCTCATATGTAACAAAACCCACTTTTTAATATTACTTCTGGTTGAAATTCCTATGATCAAAGTAATACACTGAAAATAATCAGTGGGGATATAAATGTAGTTTCCCCCAGCTAATCCTTTCTTAAATTCATAAAAGTCAATTTTCAAATGACTCCTTAATAGCTCTATTTTGGGGTGAATTAAATGTGTCTCGGGAAATGCAATGAAAGCTTATAACATGAAAGTCATTCTAGTGACATGATACGCCATGCTGCTGTCAAGTCCAGCAAATAGACACCCACTCATGGATGGTCTGCCTTACTCATTGCTGGACAGGTAAACAAGTTCCAGTACAAGCAAGTCAAAGACTAAATTGTTTCAAAGTGTGTGTGAGTGTGCATACATGTGTATTTATGTACTTCAGATATTAATATGAATAAGGAAAACAATACTTGCTTTTGTTTTCCTCATCTGTCCTTTACAGTGGAGAGGTATTCTAAAGACTGGAGATTTCATGAAGCCTTTAGAAGAATAAGAAAATTTTCATATTCACTCTCCTTAGACTGAATGGAGAGTTCTCTCAGAGACTAACAGATAAAGATTTTCTATGTGTGGGGGTAAATTTGAATGCATACAGACATCCGGCATATTTCCTGAAACTGTCAAAGAATGGGAAATCTTAAATTAATAGATTTTCTGAGAGAATGCTGAATAGTTTTTGAAATATAACCATTATATACATTAGAAAGGTTCCAATTTCCTCAATACATTGCTTTCACAACAAAAATCTAGCACAAGAATTTAAGTAGGAGGAAACTAAGTCATTGTAAAAAACAAAAACAAAAACAAAAGACAACAGTAGTGCTTTAATTCTGTAGATTGTCTTTCTTTTTCTGCTAGCTTTCAGTTAAGCTCAATGTTTCATAAAACATTGGCAGAGCCTTTAGCTTATGCTGGACCCCCAAAATAGATCAATTAAAAGAAGCAATGAGGTCACCCACAAGTTATCTCCATTTCAGTGGGGAAAGTCTGGAAACATTCTCATATTCCTGAGTAACAGAGGTAGTTGGACAAAGCAGGTGCTTAAATTCAAGAGGAAACACGGAATGAGAGGTGTGGTCTCTGTAAAACTTATGATCAGAATGAAGATACAAGTTTTCTTTAGATAAAGAGCTCATATGTAACAAAACCCACTTTTTAATATTACTTCTGGTTGAAATTCCTATGATCAAAGTAATACACTGAAAATAATCAGTGGGGATATAAATGTAGTTTCCCCCAGCTAATCCTTTCTTAAATTCATAAAAGTCAATTTTCAAATGACTCCTTAATAGCTCTATTTTGGGGTGAATTAAATGTGTCTCGGGAAATGCAATGAAAGCTTATAACATGAAAGTCATTCTAGTGACATGATACGCCATGCTGCTGTCAAGTCCAGCAAATAGACACCCACTCATGGATGGTCTGCCTTACTCATTGCTGGACAGGTAAACAAGTTCCAGTACAAGCAAGTCAAAGACTAAATTGTTTCAAAGTGTGTGTGAGTGTGCATACATGTGTATTTATGTACTTCAGATATTAATATGAATAAGGAAAACAATACTTGCTTTTGTTTTCCTCATCTGTCCTTTACAGTGGAGAGGTATTCTAAAGACTGGAGATTTCATGAAGCCTTTAGAAGAATAAGAAAATTTTCATATTCACTCTCCTTAGACTGAATGGAGAGTTCTCTCAGAGACTAACAGATAAAGATTTTCTATGTGTGGGGGTAAATTTGAATGCATACAGACATCCGGCATATTTCCTGAAACTGTCAAAGAATGGGAAATCTTAAATTAATAGATTTTCTGAGAGAATGCTGAATAGTTTTTGAAATATAACCATTATATACATTAGAAAGGTTCCAATTTCCTCAATACATTGCTTTCACAACAAAAATCTAGCACAAGAATTTAAGTAGGAGGAAACTAAGTCATTGTAAAAAACAAAAACAAAAACAAAAGACAACAGTAGTGCTTTAATTCTGTAGATTGTCTTTCTTTTTCTGCTAGCTTTCAGTTAAGCTCAATGTTTCATAAAACATTGGCAGAGCCTTTAGCTTATGCTGGACCCCCAAAATAGATCAATTAAAAGAAGCAATGAGGTCACCCACAAGTTATCTCCATTTCAGTGGGGAAAGTCTGGAAACATTCTCATATTCCTGAGTAACAGAGGTAGTTGGACAAAGCAGGTGCTTAAATTCAAGAGGAAACACGGAATGAGAGGTGTGGTCTCTGTAAAACTTATGATCAGAATGAAGATACAAGTTTTCTTTAGATAAATGTCTCAATCCACTCCCATACCCATCAAAGCCAGGCAGTGTGCAATCCATTCGTTGTCACTGCAGAGAATACTCCATTTATTCAAAGTGGGGTCAGAATAGGAGCAGCTGGCAGTGGCTCTTTGATTCATTCACCAAATAAGGATAAACTCCAAAGTCTCTACAGTCACTTTATAGGATTTGGTGGCAGTTTCTCTCACTAAACTCTCAGAGCTTCGTTGACTCTGTTCTAGCCACCCGGACTTCTGGCGGCCAAGCCGTCCAAGCACACTTCTTGTTTAGAACCCTTGAAATCTGCTCTTTCTTCCTGGAAGGTGCTTGCCCCAGATTGTACATGGCTCCCTGCCTCACCTGCCGCATGTCTTTGCTTTAATCCCTTTTCTTCCTGTGTTTTTCACTGGAGTATATTTGCTTTGCAGTATTATGTTATTTTCTTCTGTACAAAAAAGTGAATCACCTATATCTATACATATAGCCCTCTCCTCAAGAGCCTCCCTCCCACCCGTCTCCACCCTACCCCTCTAGGTCATCACAGAGCAACAGATTGAGCTCCCTGTACTACACAGCAGGTTCTGCACTAGCTGCTTTACACATGATAGAGTGTATATATCAATATGTGATTGGGAGAAAACCAATCTGACCCCATGTTGAAAACTGACCCTTTGACTTGCCTCTGTTGCTATTATTGTTATAGTCATATTTAATGCCTTACCTGGAGGACCCTGCCCCTCTGCCTGATTGTTAAATAAAATGCCTTTGTTTAGAACTCTGTCCACCTGTAAATGGTAGGAAGAAGAGGTTAACACATCCTTAGCCTGAGGCTTGCCATTCTAGGAGCTGTTTGCAAGACCTTTTTACTTTGCTTCTTCACCTCCCTCTATCTCTGATCTATAAAATAACCTGGAATCCATGCCCCAATAAAATGGTTTATTTCGAGGCACTAGCCTGCCATCTTCTGGGTCAGCTGCTTTCTGAATAAACTCATTTTCCTTAACACCTAGTCTCTCAGATTAATTGGCCTGTCTGTGAGTCGAGCAGAGGGGTCTTGAACTCGATAATGGTTGCAACTCTCCTAATTTATTTCACCCTCTTTTCCCCTGTGTCCACATGTCCATTGTTTATATGTCTCTACTCCTGCCCTGCAAATAGGTTTATCTGTACTATTTTTCTAGACTCTCTATATATGTGTTTTTGTTTTTTGTTTTTTTTTTAAAGATTTATTTATTTAGGGTGGGGGTCGGGCTAGGGAGGGAGGGGAGCGGGCGGGCCACTTCTATTGGTCTTTCATTTCTCTGTTTTCATCCGTCTTTGTTCTTTGGCTCCTGCGGGCCTCCCATCGCGGTGGCGTCTGTTGTCGCAGAGCGCCAGCTCTGGGCGCATGTGCTCCAGAGCTCCGGCTCGGTGATTGCACGCATCAGTCCAGCCACTCCGCGGCACGTGGGATCTTCCCAGGCCAGGGATCGAACTGGCGCCCCTTGCAGTGCAAGGTGGTGACCTTATCCACTGGACCACCAGGGGAAGCCCTATATATGTGTTAATATAACATATTTGTTTTTCTCTTTCTGACTTACTTTAGTTTGTGTACCAGCCTCTAGGTCCATCTACCTCACACTAGTCAGAATGGCTGCCATTAAAAAAAGGTCTACAAACAATTAATGCTGAAAAGGATGTGGAGAAAAGGGAACCCTCTTGCATTCTTTTAGGGAATGTAAGGTGATACAGCTCCTATGGATTACAATATGGAGATTACTTAAAAAAGTAAAAGTAGAACACTGTATGACCCAGTAATTCCACTAATGGGCTATACCCTGAAGAAATCAGAGTTCAAATTCCTTTTCTCAAAGAGCCTTTTCTGACCATCCTTCTTTAAATTGTTGCTATGTTCCTTCCCTCTGGAGAACCTCCTCACCCTGATCTATTCACATTTTAACCTACTACTACATATCTCATCTCTTATAATGATTTAACCAAGTATATCATTTTTTAAATTATGCTTTTTCTGTATGTGTTTCCTCTCATTAGACTATGCTCCACAAGGATGGGAGTTTCAGTCCAGTATGTTTGTTGGTGCACTGCTAGTACTCAGAAGAGTGCCAAGAGCTTCACAAGACACCTAGTCTCTCAGATTAATTGGCCTGTCTGTGAGTCGAGCAGAGGGGTCTTGAACTCGATAATGGTTGCAACTCTCCTAATTTATTTCACCCTCTTTTCCCCTGTGTCCACATGTCCATTGTTTATATGTCTCTACTCCTGCCCTGCAAATAGGTTTATCTGTACTATTTTTCTAGACTCTCTATATATGTGTTTTTGTTTTTTGTTTTTTTTTTAAAGATTTATTTATTTAGGGTGGGGGTCGGGCTAGGGAGGGAGGGGAGCGGGCGGGCCACTTCTATTGGTCTTTCATTTCTCTGTTTTCATCCGTCTTTGTTCTTTGGCTCCTGCGGGCCTCCCATCGCGGTGGCGTCTGTTGTCGCAGAGCGCCAGCTCTGGGCGCATGTGCTCCAGAGCTCCGGCTCGGTGATTGCACGCATCAGTCCAGCCACTCCGCGGCACGTGGGATCTTCCCAGGCCAGGGATCGAACTGGCGCCCCTTGCAGTGCAAGGTGGTGACCTTATCCACTGGACCACCAGGGGAAGCCCTATATATGTGTTAATATAACATATTTGTTTTTCTCTTTCTGACTTACTTTAGTTTGTGTACCAGCCTCTAGGTCCATCTACCTCACACTAGTCAGAATGGCTGCCATTAAAAAAAGGTCTACAAACAATTAATGCTGAAAAGGATGTGGAGAAAAGGGAACCCTCTTGCATTCTTTTAGGGAATGTAAGGTGATACAGCTCCTATGGATTACAATATGGAGATTACTTAAAAAAGTAAAAGTAGAACACTGTATGACCCAGTAATTCCACTAATGGGCTATACCCTGAAGAAATCAGAGTTCAAATTCCTTTTCTCAAAGAGCCTTTTCTGACCATCCTTCTTTAAATTGTTGCTATGTTCCTTCCCTCTGGAGAACCTCCTCACCCTGATCTATTCACATTTTAACCTACTACTACATATCTCATCTCTTATAATGATTTAACCAAGTATATCATTTTTTAAATTATGCTTTTTCTGTATGTGTTTCCTCTCATTAGACTATGCTCCACAAGGATGGGAGTTTCAGTCCAGTATGTTTGTTGGTGCACTGCTAGTACTCAGAAGAGTGCCAAGAGCTTCACAAGACATGCTCAATTTGTTAAATGAATGAATGCTGTAAAAACATTTTTTTCTGCCTTCTGGTGTTAGTTGGTGAGAAACATATTTCTCGTAAGCCTGTGACCAATGGTGCCATATTATTTCAATCATGGTAAATTTAAAACTGGTATTAAACCATGCAATACCCAAAGGTGAAAAACAAGTTCCAAAACCTTATGAAACTACTATGGAAAATCTGTTTTAGCATTAGTAACTAATAGTTATTCTGTTATAACAATGAGCACCAAAGTGTGTGTGTGTGTGTGTGTGTGTGTGTGTGTGTATATATATATATATATATCATATTTACTATAAACATCTTTTCTTCTTGCATTATTAGTTCATAACTGGTTGCAGGGAAGAATGTACAGACAGGAGCCAGGGTATCATTCATACTTTCAGCATGTTTTTGAGAACCATGTAGGTGCCAAGTAGTTTTTTGGTGTAAGGATTAGAATGCTAAGTGCCAACTACAAATTGGCATTTACCAATTACATTGCCAATGACTGAACAAGGGTATTTGCCATCTGCCTCTGTAGAGACTCACTGAGATAGTTCAGGATGGAGTAGGCACTCTGTGCTCCAGGGAATCTGGTGGAGCCTGTCTTTAGATAGGTGGATACTTTTAGGAACAGATTTTATTATCTCAATCCTTGCATCTCCTCATATTTAGAAAAGCCCTAAATCTCTTCATGGTGGTATCAGATCCTTGTGCCTAACCGAAAACCCTTTGTAAAATGACTGTTTATGGGTATGGAATTCCCCCTTCCTCAAAATGTCATACATTGATTTTCCTCCTGCTGTCTATTTGGAGCTGTCTCTCAGAGCTATCTGTGATGCTGCCTCTAGGGTGCAGTCCTAGCAATGCCCTCCAAAAAACTTAATCGACAATTCTCAAGTTGTTCATCCTTTTTTAGTCATCATAAGAAGTATCTATAAAAATTGTGTTTTCCTGACCTTTACATTCTGCGGGTTCCATGTTCTGTTTTGCTCTTGGTATTGTAAAAGAGGCTGCTGTGCCAGCATTCAAAGCCAGGTCTGAGATCATGCATTTGGACACTTCTGAGAAAGACAATGCATAGCAAAACCACAAGGGCTGTGAGTAATAAACAGTGTGGTGTTCAGTAAAAATATTAAACAATGTTCTGAGCTCAGGATTTCCTTCCATACCTGCTATTCACATCAGTACTGATCGCAGAACAAGACTTGAGCCTGTAAGACAAAGGAAAGTAGAGACACCTGCTGGAATGACAGGGTGAGGAAACAGGAAGGAGCTGGTGACAAAGACTATGGCATTTCATCTGAGGTCACAGAAAGCAAAGGGTCAGAAATGTGGTAGACAAGAAAGTCGTGACTGCTAATCAGAGCCTTAATCATTGGATATCACCTGTGCTTTTATTATAAAATATAAAAGAGTAATAAAGAATGATTTAATATTTATGGAAATCAATTCAAAATTATCGTGTTAATTGAAAATTCACTATTTTTAGCTACTAATAATTAAAGCAATTATAAGAGAGTTCAATCTCCACTACAACCTGGTTTTTTGAGGTAAGACACTGGAAAAGGTATTTTAAAAAACAACTCAAATCTTCTATGTAAATTTAAAAAAACAAACATTCAGGCTTCAAGAAGTCCAATCATTTTGAATACACTGGATTTATTTATTTTCTAAGAGATGTAACAATGAGATAGATCTATGAGGAATAGAGGATGAGGCCCCAGAGGTTATGGTGGACGTGTTTTCTCAGCTTGCTCATGCTGTGCTAAAAAGCTGTTGTCTAAGGCAAAGAAAGCAGAAAAAAAAATGCATTAAAAAAAAAAAGGGCTCCTGTGAATTTATGAGAAGTGCATCACAAAGACAAATATTTCAGCCATGCAATTCCATTCGGCCTTTTCAGCTGTGTGTCCATAGCAAGTCAACGGCTAAATTGAAAAATCAATTCCAATTTAAATTATTGGAATAAAGAATACCAGGAGTCAGAGATAAAATGGCTTTGTTCTCTGAGATCCTTTTTAATTGGAAAGTTATTTCTTCAGGGTATTCTAATGGTTCTGAGGGAAGATTGCAAAATAAAGTTGATCGGCTGGGGAAGGTTAAGCTAATGTGCTTTCCTTGCTGTTGTAAAAGAGGCTGCTGTGCCAGCATTCAAAGCCAGGTCTGAGATCATGCATTTGGACACTTCTGAGAAAGACAATGCATAGCAAAACCACAAGGGCTGTGAGTAATAAACAGTGTGGTGTTCAGTAAAAATATTAAACAATGTTCTGAGCTCAGGATTTCCTTCCATACCTGCTATTCACATCAGTACTGATCGCAGAACAAGACTTGAGCCTGTAAGACAAAGGAAAGTAGAGACACCTGCTGGAATGACAGGGTGAGGAAACAGGAAGGAGCTGGTGACAAAGACTATGGCATTTCATCTGAGGTCACAGAAAGCAAAGGGTCAGAAATGTGGTAGACAAGAAAGTCGTGACTGCTAATCAGAGCCTTAATCATTGGATATCACCTGTGCTTTTATTATAAAATATAAAAGAGTAATAAAGAATGATTTAATATTTATGGAAATCAATTCAAAATTATCGTGTTAATTGAAAATTCACTATTTTTAGCTACTAATAATTAAAGCAATTATAAGAGAGTTCAATCTCCACTACAACCTGGTTTTTTGAGGTAAGACACTGGAAAAGGTATTTTAAAAAACAACTCAAATCTTCTATGTAAATTTAAAAAAACAAACATTCAGGCTTCAAGAAGTCCAATCATTTTGAATACACTGGATTTATTTATTTTCTAAGAGATGTAACAATGAGATAGATCTATGAGGAATAGAGGATGAGGCCCCAGAGGTTATGGTGGACGTGTTTTCTCAGCTTGCTCATGCTGTGCTAAAAAGCTGTTGTCTAAGGCAAAGAAAGCAGAAAAAAAAATGCATTAAAAAAAAAAAGGGCTCCTGTGAATTTATGAGAAGTGCATCACAAAGACAAATATTTCAGCCATGCAATTCCATTCGGCCTTTTCAGCTGTGTGTCCATAGCAAGTCAACGGCTAAATTGAAAAATCAATTCCAATTTAAATTATTGGAATAAAGAATACCAGGAGTCAGAGATAAAATGGCTTTGTTCTCTGAGATCCTTTTTAATTGGAAAGTTATTTCTTCAGGGTATTCTAATGGTTCTGAGGGAAGATTGCAAAATAAAGTTGATCGGCTGGGGGAAGGTTAATAGCTAATGTGCTTTCCTTGCTGTTCAGCAGCCTCCTGTCTTTATGACATCCCCTGTCATATCTGGAATGACTGAAGATTCTAAATCACCTGATACATGCAAGGACTGTATATTCTCTTAGTCTTTCAAAAACCATCCTGAGACTGGAACCTTGATAGAACTTTATTTCTCTTTCAGCTTTTCCAGTCAGACTCACTTTTGCTTACAGATGTCAGAGAAAACTCCATTCTCTTTTCTTTCTTTCTTTTTTTTTTTAAATTTTCCTGATGGGACTGTTTCTCTAACAATGCAGTGGTAATTAATGGAAATAAAAGATACCTGAAGAGGATGTTAGTAAAAGCCCTGCTCTTTAATGACAGAAAAAGAAAACACTTTGCTGGCCTGTATTGAACAACAGAAAAACAAAAAAGATACAAAGCGGCCACATGTACAAAGATAAGGCAAATGGAAAAACATGGTACATATCGAAAATGTGGATAAATACTATTATCACAAAGTTAATATTGAATTCAGTGAGAAATTGAAAGTCATATTTAAAAGCTATAAACTGAAAATTTAAAAACTAAAGTTTAATTACACATATAATAACCTTTTCACAGCCTGTAGAAAATTGTTTGGGGCAGCTGTAGATTAAAAACCTTAAATGAGCATTTAATTTGAAGTTAATAAAACAGTTATGGTATGTGTTAGGAAAAGTTACCGAGGTTCGCTTAGTATATTTAATTACTGTAAAAGAGATAAATCTCATTGCCATGTAATGAACTCAGAAGTGCAGATACAGTAAATATGTACTTACGTTCTTGTTATTAATGCATTAAATTTGTAAGAATATTTAGGAATTTAATTAGCATTTAATAAGATAGCTATAGCAAATTACAGTAGTTAGATGCTAAATGTAAATTAATATTTTTAGTATCTAATTGATATTAACTAATTAATTACTATTTATTACATGGCAGCTAGATTTATCTTTTATGGAGTTATTAAATCTCAATTAAAATGCTCTTTTAGAGGGAGCATTCAATTAAAAATAATATTCTCGATGAATTTCATAGCTCCCTTCTCCTCAGAACCTGGAATTCAAAATGTATCAACTCAAATAACAAAGTTTGCTTAGAAAAGAACCCAATTAGGACTACACTTGGGGTGCTGAAGCCATCCCAGAACTTTTTAAGTGAGAAGGACTAATTTATTGAGAATTGTATTGTCTTCACTCTTAAAGTTATAAGCCTACATAGGCCTAGAAAGACCCTAATTCAGAAATCTCTCTCTACAGTAAATAATACTGGATTCAAGTGTTATTTCTTTAAGAAAAGTAACTATGAGTTATTAAAATAAAAATGTGATTTAGGGCTTCCCTGGTGGTCCAGTGGGTAAAGACATCGCCTTGCAGTACAAGGGGCGCCAGTTCGATCCCTGGCCTGGGAAGATCCCACGTGCCACGGAGTGGCTGGACCGATGTGTCCAATTACCGAGCCGGAGCTCTGGAGCGCATGTGACCAGAGCCGGTGCTCTGCGACAACAGAGGCCACCGTGATGGGAGGCCCACAGGGGCCAAAGAACAAAGATGGATGTAAATAGATAAATGAAAGACCAATAGAAGTGGCCTGCCCGCCCCCTCCCTCCCTAACCCAGCCCTTTCCCCAAAATAAATGAATAAATAAATGTTTTTAAAAAATGCGATTTATTATTTGTTATTTCCCCCTTGGCGTGACTTCATATGTCAGCTACAACATGGCAATTACTTGAGGGTGGGGTTTGTTGGAGGGAAATTTAAGAACATCATGAATTCAATAAAGGGTCAAAATAATCAAATGTATTAAGCTGGAAGAAGAAAATGCAAGATAAATGTACACATTGAAATTTGATTTTTCTGTCAAGGTCTCTGTGGTGACTGTCAATTCCTAGAATATAATGTGCACTCAATAAATATTTTCTGAATGGAATGCATTAAGTCCATTCAGAAAAAAAAAAAAAAAAAAAAACTTATATAATCCCTGAAACAAGTTTATAGCTATTTTGAAATCTAATTTGAAACTAGAAAGTAGAGGCTGTTTATCTCAACAATTTTAAGTCCTACTACCTCATTCAAGGTGTGATACCATTTTTTTAAAGTTGTTTTTTTCTTTGCCTGTAAGTCATCATTTGTTTGCATCCATCTTTATTCTTTGGCCTGTGTGGGCCTCCCACTGCAGTGGCCTCTCTTATTGCTGAGCACAGGATCTGGGAGCATGTGTTCCAGAGCCTTGGCTCCTAATTGGACACACTGGTCCAGTCGCTCTGTGGCACATGCGATCTTTCTAGGCCAGGGATGGAATCAATGCGCTTGCACTGCAAGATGGACTATTTACACACTGGACCACCAGGAAACCCAGGGTGCCACCTTTGAAAATGTATATTATTGTTACTATTTTGTTCCTTGGTATCCTCTTTAATTACAGATGATAGATCCCATCTGAGGATTATCATGAGGTCTAGTGGAGTCAATAAAGGTATGATTCTTGAGAACAATACCCAGTACATAGAAGTAACTCAACAAATGCTTGTTGTTATTATAAACTTCAATTTTAAAGCAGTGGTGGTGTTTTCTACAGTTGAGAGCTGGAGAAGATACAGTGTGTTTTAGCACACAAAAATAATTGGAGAACAAATTAGCTTATTTTTATCTAGTTTCCTCCACTTGAATAATTAATCTCAGTCACTGTAAATCCTTCTCATTACCCAAAGTCATTTTTTGGCAAAGATATAAATACTATGTGATTTTAATCTTTTTCTCATGAATCAATTGTTGAAGTTTCTTTCTCATTTTTGTTCCTACAATTTTCAGGCATAATGAAGATATTAAATAAAGCCCATCTAACATTGATTCTTGTTTCACTCAACTAGATATCTAGCATCTTAGCTCAATAAATAGCTATTCATCATTATTTTTTTGATCAGTGTTGGGTCTTATGATTATATTCTTGCCTAAGGTAAGTAGAATTAATGTTCAATTAATATTGCCACAAATTTGTTTTTAAAGCACAAACATTACATGGCTTATAATGCTAACAACTTATATTTGCTTCTCATACATAAAATTTGTTTATGAATTTCTATAATCGAAATTACTTCTGTACATTTTTTGGCCGATTTATTGGTCTTTCATTTATGTTTTTTCATCCATTTTTATTCTTTGGCCTGTGCGGACCACTCACTGCAGTGGCCTCTCTGGTTGCACAGCACCAGCTCTGGGCGCATGCACTCCAGAGCTTCTACTGGGTAATTGGGCACATAAATCCAGCCACTCCACAGCACATGGGATCTTCCCAGGCCAGGGGTCAAACCAATGCCCCTTGCACTGCAAGGCAGAGTATTTATCCACTGGACCACCAGGGAAGCCCCAACTTTTGTATATTTTAACTTACTACCTAAGTATATTTTACACTCAATTTCTGTTATTTTTCTTAAACAGTGAGTTTAAAATCAGAAGAAACAAATTCTCATACCATCTACCTTAGGCATATAATTTATATTAGCTTACTCTTACACTTCTGTAACAAAGGGTTTGATAGGGTAATCTTTAACAACAACAACAACAAAACACCTAAATCTAGCATGCTATTAAAGTATACTCAGGCAATAAAATTCTTCTCTCTTACTTGTGTTAGACTTAGCATTTTCTTTTGGTTGGCACTTTAAAATGTATTTTCTCACAGAAGTAAACATATAAAATGAATAAAATTTTGATATAAAAACCATTAGCCAAAAATTTAAATTAAATGGGAGATGCTATCTCCTGTTCTGTGAACAGTAGAAATGAAGATATTAATATACTCATGATTAAAATAATAAGAAGGAGTAAAAAATAATGGTTGTAAAAGACAAGTCCATAGAGGTGTGGTGTCTTGTTTCTTTGATTCTTCATTCATCAACCTTAAACTTTAGATGTGTAAGACTAAGCTCTATGGCAATAAAGAACTAAAGGAGAAATGACAGAGGATTTGACAGATGTGCAGAAAAAAATGATTTCCTCAAGAGGAAAAAGAGTAAAGTTGAGAAGGAGAAAAAAAGCAAATATTTGATCAGAGAAACTACTAGGGGGGAAGGAGGAGGGGAAAGTGGATATAGGATACAAGAGTGCTTTGAATGTTGAGATGTGTGTTTGAAATTGACTGAAAGGCAGAAAGGGAGGACATTGATTTTCATCACTTACATTTCAAATGGATCCAATCAGTTTGACAAAGAGAAAAAAAATAGAACTAAAAACAATGAGCTAATCACTTTGAGGATCACCTAAAATACCTGCAAGGAGAAGGCTTTAGTAGACAAGGAGAAACTGAAGTCACCAATAATGACAGACTTGTTTAAGGGGGAGAAAATTTGATGTTTAGCTTAACATAGCTTCTTTGACTACTAGGTCTTATATATTCCCACAGGACAGGATGTAAAGAGGTGCTCAGGGATTCACTTGGCTCACAATATGTGATGAGCCACGATTTTGGATCAGTTGCTCAGATTTGTTCTCATTTTGCTCTTTCCTTTGTGTATACTCGATCATGTATTTCTGTTCTTCTTCTGTCCTTAAGAGTCAGTGGATGATAATGTTATGACTGCTTCAACCTCAAATACTCTCAGTCTTCTGGTTCTTCACCTTAGCTCTGTTGCTTCTGTGCTCCTCAAAAAGTATTCTCCATTTTTACCCAGCTCTTGAACAGCCATCATGCTAGTATATCCAAGAGGAAATGGAAAATGCTATTTCATCACCCCTTTCTTTGCCAGTTACAAGAAGCTTTCCACATCTCATATGACACCAGTTGTGGCACCATTAGAGAAGAAAAAGGCTGGAGAAATAAATCCATGGCACTAATCACTCAACACTTTTGCAGAGAAGCAGGCAGGATCATATTCCTAGCTGGAAATTAAGCTCTGAGTCGATAATGATAGATATACGTGTAGGAGAAATGGCACAACGTGTGCTTTCAAAGGCATATGGAAAGAACCATTCCCTCACTGTTTTGCCCATTTTACTACGTGTCAGTGATGTCCCCTTACCAGTTCTGTGTGGCTACCATATGACATACATTATCAGATCCACATTAACAAGGTAGTGGTGAGATATATCTCTTCTCTGGCCACCATTCTCAGAACACATACATTATTCTGTTTGAAGAGGGAGCAGTCACCTATGTCAACAGGAACATGAGTCTATTATACAGATTTTTTTTTTTTAGCCTCCACTTGTAACCAGATGCCAGATCCCCACCATGCTTTCTCTCTCTCTGTCTTTCCTTTTTTCCGTTTCAATTTCTTTTCCTTTTCTCTTTTCTTCCTTTTTTTTTTCTTACCATTTTGTTAAAATGATAATGACAAAGAACAGCCATCACTTGTCCCATTTGCTCCAGTGTCTCTGCCACAGTCCCCTAAAGCCATCCCCACTCTCACCTGGAAAGTGACAACTGCCTCCTACCTGACTTCTCCCCCATGACCACACCTTACATGCATCTTTAAACACTGGGGTAAACTGTGGGGATTAAGAGATTGACTCTGGGTTTAGAGAGACTTAGACTCAAATCAAAGCTTGACCACTTGCCTAGCTGGATGACTTCCAAAAAGTTACTTAACCCCTTTAGGCCTCAGTGTGCTAACCTGTAACTTGGGGGTGGCAACTTGGGTAAGAATTCAATTATGCTCCAAAATAATTTTTGAATTAACTGTGCTCTCAGTCTTCTGGTTCTTCACCTTAGCTCTGTTGCTTCTGTGCTCCTCAAAAAGTATTCTCCATTTTTACCCAGCTCTTGAACAGCCATCATGCTAGTATATCCAAGAGGAAATGGAAAATGCTATTTCATCACCCCTTTCTTTGCCAGTTACAAGAAGCTTTCCACATCTCATATGACACCAGTTGTGGCACCATTAGAGAAGAAAAAGGCTGGAGAAATAAATCCATGGCACTAATCACTCAACACTTTTTGCAGAGAAGCAGGCAGGATCATATTCCTAGCTGGAAATTAAGCTCTGAGTCGATAATGATAGATATACGTGTAGGAGAAATGGCACAACGTGTGCTTTCAAAGGCATATGGAAAGAACCATTCCCTCACTGTTTTGCCCATTTTACTACGTGTCAGTGATGTCCCCTTACCAGTTCTGTGTGGCTACCATATGACATACATTATCAGATCCACATTAACAAGGTAGTGGTGAGATATATCTCTTCTCTGGCCACCATTCTCAGAACACATACATTATTCTGTTTGAAGAGGGAGCAGTCACCTATGTCAACAGGAACATGAGTCTATTATACAGATTTTTTTTTTTTAGCCTCCACTTGTAACCAGATGCCAGATCCCCACCATGCTTTCTCTCTCTCTGTCTTTCCTTTTTTCCGTTTCAATTTCTTTTCCTTTTCTCTTTTCTTCCTTTTTTTTTTCTTACCATTTTGTTAAAATGATAATGACAAAGAACAGCCATCACTTGTCCCATTTGCTCCAGTGTCTCTGCCACAGTCCCCTAAAGCCATCCCCACTCTCACCTGGAAAGTGACAACTGCCTCCTACCTGACTTCTCCCCCATGACCACACCTTACATGCATCTTTAAACACTGGGGTAAACTGTGGGGATTAAGAGATTGACTCTGGGTTTAGAGAGACTTAGACTCAAATCAAAGCTTGACCACTTGCCTAGCTGGATGACTTCCAAAAAGTTACTTAACCCCTTTAGGCCTCAGTGTGCTAACCTGTAACTTGGGGGTGGCAACTTGGGTAAGAATTCAATTATGCTCCATTAATATGAATTTAATGGCTTCCCTGGTGGCTCAGTGGTGAAGAAATCGCCTGCAATGAAGGAGATGGAGATGCAGGTTTGACCTCTGTGTTAGGAAGATTTCCTGGAAGAGGGCATGACAGCCCACTCCAGTATTCTTGGTAGAGAATCCCATGGACAGAGGAGTCTGGCAATCTACAGCCCATAGGGTCACAGAGTTGGAAACAACTGAAGCCACTTAACACATACATACGTAATAGGAGCTTAATACTATTCTGTCACGGTAACTGCTATTGTAACTTTATTTTTTTTTTTAGTTTTATTGAAGCCTAGTTGAATTATAATGTTGTGTTAATTTCTTCTCTACAGCAAAGCATGCATACCATTGTGGTTTGTCAGGATATTGAATGTCATTCCCTGTGCTGTATAGTAGGTATTACATAGGTTTTTGCATCTAGGAACAATACAATTATATTCACTATATATTTGAATGGAATCCTGGTTGTTTACATGCTGTGGTTTTGAGATTGTAACCAGGGGACCAAGGGATTCCAGAGAGACAGTATTACCCATTGACTTGTAAAACGGATGGGTAGAGTACAGAGAGTGCAGTGTGGGCTGGCTGCAGCAGAGGCTAAGCAAACCACAGAGCTATGGGGCAAAGCTGACTATGTCTCATGGACAAAATGCCAGAGTTGAGACTGGGTTTGCTTGAAGGGTTGAGGACAGCTATGATATCTTATTGCTAGAAAGGAATTTTGTATCCGAATGTGGGCCAAACGGGAATACCATGGCATCAGTGAATAAATTTAGGACTACTAAAACAGTGCAGTTCATATAGAGCATCTTCTTAAGAACTGATGGACACTGGGAAGAGTTCTGCGTGCATGTGTGCTAAGTTGCTTCAGTCGTGTCCAACTCATTGCCACCCCATGGACTGTAGTGTGTCAAGCTCTTCTGTCCATGGAATTTTCTAGGCAAGAACACTGGAGTAGACCTGCCATGCCTAAAGTCCATGGGGTCAGCATGGAAGTATGGAAAAGTTACTTAACCCCTTTAGGCCTCAGTGTGCTACTGTAACTTGGGGGTGGCAACTTGGGTAAGAATTCAATTATGCTCCATTAATATGAATTTAATGGCTTCCCTGGTGGCTCAGTGGTGAAGAAATCGCCTGCAATGAAGGAGATGGAGATGCAGGTTTGACCTCTGTGTTAGGAAGATTTCCTGGAAGAGGGCATGACAGCCCACTCCAGTATTCTTGGTAGAGAATCCCATGGACAGAGGAGTCTGGCAATCTACAGCCCATAGGGTCACAGAGTTGGAAACAACTGAAGCCACTTAACACATACATACGTAATAGGAGCTTAATACTATTCTGTCACGGTAACTGCTATTGTAACTTTATTTTTTTTTTTAGTTTTATTGAAGCCTAGTTGAATTATAATGTTGTGTTAATTTCTTCTCTACAGCAAAGCATGCATACCATTGTGGTTTGTCAGGATATTGAATGTCATTCCCTGTGCTGTATAGTAGGTATTACATAGGTTTTTGCATCTAGGAACAATACAATTATATTCACTATATATTTGAATGGAATCCTGGTTGTTTACATGCTGTGGTTTTGAGATTGTAACCAGGGGACCAAGGGATTCCAGAGAGACAGTATTACCCATTGACTTGTAAAACGGATGGGTAGAGTACAGAGAGTGCAGTGTGGGCTGGCTGCAGCAGAGGCTAAGCAAACCACAGAGCTATGGGGCAAAGCTGACTATGTCTCATGGACAAAATGCCAGAGTTGAGACTGGGTTTGCTTGAAGGGTTGAGGACAGCTATGATATCTTATTGCTAGAAAGGAATTTTGTATCCGAATGTGGGCCAAACGGGAATACCATGGCATCAGTGAATAAATTTAGGACTACTAAAACAGTGCAGTTCATATAGAGCATCTTCTTAAGAACTGATGGACACTGGGAAGAGTTCTGCGTGCATGTGTGCTAAGTTGCTTCAGTCGTGTCCAACTCATTGCCACCCCATGGACTGTAGTGTGTCAAGCTCTTCTGTCCATGGAATTTTCTAGGCAAGAACACTGGAGTAGACTGCCATGCCCTACTCCAGGGCAGAGGAGTTTTACCCTACTCAAACTTTAGTACCTATGGAGGTCATAACAGGTCATTCTGTTAAGAAAAATGATATGGAAAATCATTTTCTATAACTGAGATACTGGCAGATAACAAAAAATGAGAAATCAGGTAAGGAAATTTTAACTTGAGAACTAAATTAGACCTTAAGTATCTATTTACATCATTGAAGGAGACATTGCATTTTTACCAAACTAACCATTTTGTGACTTTTCAATAGTCAAAATGATTATGCAGTGTATCACATATAAAAGGCAATGGAAGAGTACTGGTGCTGTTTTCTTAGGTGTTCCCCACATTTAAATTTGAATGAACCCTTGATTATAGAATACATGATTTATTTGAAAATAGTTGAAATAAAGGAGCAAAATAGAAAAGATATTTTTTTAAATTAAAGAAATACAGAAGCCATAGCAAACAGAACTCTCTCAGAGCTCTGGTTCTTAAAATTTGTTATGAATCCCTAGATGACACACAAAACTGGGAGGGGAGGCATCACTTTTTCCTCCTTCTTTTCACAAATTCTATAGAATATCCAGATACAGATCAAAAATTGAGGAACATTATCTTTGGTAGCAAATGCTACACAAATAATAAATACACTATAGCTCTCTTTATTTTGTTTATAATAAGGCACACTTTCAGTGCAACATCTGTGTGACCATTCAACTTGTTGCAGTGATCAAAATTGTTTGGAAACCAAGTTTGCAGTCTATAAGTAAATGAATGTACATGAAGTGTTTCACTTCAAATTTGAGATACTGGGTAATAGCAAGTCTCATATTAACTCTATAATAGTTATAATATTAAAAAATAAATTACTCAAAACCATAAATACCTTTATATATGATTATTTTTGTAATGTACATATTAAAACGGGAATACCATGGCATCAGTGAATAAATTTAGGACTACTAAAACAGTGCAGTTCATATAGAGCATCTTCTTAAGAACTGATGGACACTGGGAAGAGTTCTGCGTGCATGTGTGCTAAGTTGCTTCAGTCGTGTCCAACTCATTGCCACCCCATGGACTGTAGTGTGTCAAGCTCTTCTGTCCATGGAATTTTCTAGGCAAGAACACTGGAGTAGACTGCCATGCCCTACTCCAGGGCAGAGGAGTTTTACCCTACTCAAACTTTAGTACCTATGGAGGTCATAACAGGTCATTCTGTTAAGAAAAATGATATGGAAAATCATTTTCTATAACTGAGATACTGGCAGATAACAAAAAATGAGAAATCAGGTAAGGAAATTTTAACTTGAGAACTAAATTAGACCTTAAGTATCTATTTACATCATTGAAGGAGACATTGCATTTTTACCAAACTAACCATTTTGTGACTTTTCAATAGTCAAAATGATTATGCAGTGTATCACATATAAAAGGCAATGGAAGAGTACTGGTGCTGTTTTCTTAGGTGTTCCCCACATTTAAATTTGAATGAACCCTTGATTATAGAATACATGATTTATTTGAAAATAGTTGAAATAAAGGAGCAAAATAGAAAAGATATTTTTTTAAATTAAAGAAATACAGAAGCCATAGCAAACAGAACTCTCTCAGAGCTCTGGTTCTTAAAATTTGTTATGAATCCCTAGATGACACACAAAACTGGGAGGGGAGGCATCACTTTTTCCTCCTTCTTTTCACAAATTCTATAGAATATCCAGATACAGATCAAAAATTGAGGAACATTATCTTTGGTAGCAAATGCTACACAAATAATAAATACACTATAGCTCTCTTTATTTTGTTTATAATAAGGCACACTTTCAGTGCAACATCTGTGTGACCATTCAACTTGTTGCAGTGATCAAAATTGTTTGGAAACCAAGTTTGCAGTCTATAAGTAAATGAATGTACATGAAGTGTTTCACTTCAAATTTGAGATACTGGGTAATAGCAAGTCTCATATTAACTCTATAATAGTTATAATATTAAAAAATACATTTCTCAAAACCATAAATACCTTTATATATGATTATTTTTTGTAATGTACATATTAAAACTCAGCTAGGCTATGTCACCTTGCAATCCTCTTCAAGAATAAATCTTTATCCAATATTCTTTTTTAAGATTTATTCTGCACTTGACACATACTTGTAACTTATCCATTAATATTAGTGGGAATAAAAATTTATGTGCATTCATTGATAGGAGAATAAAATTCTTCATATCATATTTTCAAATATAAAATTATAACTTCTGAGAATGTATTTGATCCGAGCAGAAAAGCAGCCTAATGAGTAACACTTGATTGATAATACATTGCAATTCATAATTGATATAATCTTAGATTTGCCAGTGCAACAAAAGGTCACTTCGAGATTTGATGGGAGCTAGAGAATGTGATAAGTTAGAAATGATATTGTATCATGTAAAGGAAGAAGATACTGACACAAATCTACTAATTCATATAAAACTAAAAATATCTTGAAAGCATAGTAATTAACAGCAAGTCTCCAGAACTTGACATTCCACACAAATGTCACACCCCGGGGAATTATACAGGAATCAGAGTGTCCTTTTACTGTCAGTCTGATATACACCCCTGAATGAGTACTAGGGAAAAAATCAGATTCTTAGTGATGTTTGGGTTTTAAATCAAAGATTTCCCCCACTACTCCTGTTTCTGTCTTAGAAAAATAATCCTAAATTGTACTCCTTTCTTTTTATATTTTGAAGGTACTATGTACTCATGTATTTTCCTTTTTGTTAAAAAGAAATTAAAATATTGAAGAATAGCCAAAAATGTTTTTGCAAAGCTCTCTGGGGAATGAAGGCAGAGTTTAAAGTGCTATCTTTATCCTATTTGAGCACACTATTTCAACTTCTAGGAAGAAAAATGTTCCCCACAAATTGGTACCAACATTGTCTCAAGACCACCAACATTTTTTTCAGCCTAAAAACTACATCCACCTGTATAGAGAGATAGAGCATCAATCACTAGTCAGTCTCAACAAGTACATTAAAAACCAACCTAAAGAATGAAAGCTGGGTGTGTTAAACTAATTTTAGATACCTAAATTCTATAGGATCATGATCAATATTTATCAATCTCAGTCACCCTTTTCCCTTTCTTTTACATACCAGCTATTAGTGAGGAGCTATCGACTACATATCAATAAAAAGAAATAAGCAAACACCAGAAAAACTCGTGCTTGAAACAACCATAAAGGGAGGCCCTTGTTCTAAGACATTATCTCCACTGAATACATCAGGTCTCATGTGGATATTTACACTACTTGTTGCTAAAACAAAAACATCTTTGCTATAATTAACTCATTATCTATATATCTATTAATGCTCCATGCATTAGTTTCTTTGACCCAAACTCTCAACTTTTGTCTTCCTCTCACAAATTAGTACAGTATTTCCTGAACTCTGGATCGGTGTTCTTCCTATCCTTCCTCTTTTCAAAGCTCTTTTAACACTCTCAGATCTTAGTGAAAATAATACTGCTTTCTTGTATGCTTCTTAAATTGAAGCTTTCTTCTTAATCTTTGGTCTGAAAATGTCTTACTATCATCTTTTCTGTCTATTGTCCCAGATCAAAAAATGTCCTTAAGTCTTATGACAATCCCTGCTCTTTGATGTGGAGAAATGAGATTTCTCTTAAATTGTCAGTGTGGATGTAAATTGGTGCAGCCACTATTGGAGAACAGTATGGATATACAAACTAAGAATTGAATTGCTATGTGATCCTACAATCCCACTTCTAGGCATATATCCAAGAAAATTCTAATTTAAAAAGATGCATGCACCCCAATGTTCACAACAGTGCTATTTACAATAACCTATGTATGGGATGACCATCAACAGATGAAAGAAGAAGATGCAGTACATATATAGATATATAAATGTATAAATATGTATATATACATATACATATATAATGAAATATTACTAAGCCATAAAAGAGGAATGAAATAATGCCATTGGCAGCAGCATGGTTGGATGCTGCACGGTTTATCATACTAAATGAAGCAAGTCAGAAAGAGAAAGACAAACATCTTCTGATATCATCTATATGTGAAATCAAAAAAATAAAAGAAATTAACTTATTTGTAAAACAAAGATTCACAGACATAGATAACCAACTTATGGTTGCTAAATGGAAATAGGAGGGAAGATACTTTAGGAGTTTGGGATTGGCAGATACAAACTACTAAGTATAAAAGAGATAAACAATGAGGTTCTATTATAGTGCATAAGAAACTATATTCAACATCTCATAATAGCCTGTAATGAAAAAAATGAGAAAGAATATGTATATGTATAATTGAATCACTTTTCGTGCAACAGATACTAACACAATATTGCAAATTGACTACAATTCAGTAGAAAAAAGAAAATTCCTACCGTTTTGAATTTTAACTTATCAGGGTTTTTTTGTTTGTTTTTTACAATTTTCCCCTCCTCATTGTTATTATCTATGAACAATGTTATCCACATCTAGTTCACTGAAGATAATTGTGATTTTTCTCCCTAACTCTTGGTATCATTATGAAGATCTTATAGGACCATGATAAATAAATACCTATTCACCTGAACTGTCCCTGATGGTCTACTGTTTAGGATTCAGTGCTATCCCATTGGCCTAATCTCTCAGCTCCTTGCCTTCATCATCTCTAGGGAATTTACTTTCATTCCATCTATTCCTAAGAATTTATTCATCACTATGACTAATCAATACAGTTTGCATTCTCTTTAAACCAATCCATATCGCTTCCCTCATTCCATAATTCTCTAATCTTTGAAGCTGCCAGATGGAAACTTTCTCCAAAGCCACCTACAATTATACTAATTTTCTGACTTCTTTTTTTCAACTTAAGAAATATCCCTTTTCCTAACAAAAGTAACACTTAGTATTTACTCTATATGATCTCATGTATAGATGATATCATATGATATTTGTCTTTGTCTAACTTATTTCACTTAGGGCTTCCTCTGGTGGTCCAGTGGGTAAGGACACCGCCTTGCAGTGCAAGGGGCGCCGGTTCAATCCCTGGTCTGGGAAGATCCCACGTGCCGCGGAGCGGCTGGACCGATGTGTCCAATTACCGAGCCAGAGCTCTGGAGTGCATGCGCCCGGAGCCAGCGCTCTGCAGCGACAGACACCACTGCGATGGGAGGCCCACAGGAGCCAGAGAACAAAGACGGATGAAAAATGGAGAAATGAAAGACCAATAGAAGTGGCCCGCCCACACCCCTCCTTCCCCAACCTCCGCCCAAAATAAATAAATAAATCTTAACTTACTTCACTTAGTACAATAATCTCTAGGTTCATTCATGCCACTGCCAATGGCATTATTTCATTCGTTTTTATGAGAGTAATATTTCATTGTATGATACCAGAATCTCCTATCTCCTATGCAGCACCAGTATCTCCCGGTACTGAATTCATCTTTATCCCTTCACTCTTCCGTATTTTCACCTTTGCATTTTTTATAGATCCTTCCTTTCAGCATTTAAAATATCACACATTAATCGTTTATGACTGCTTTGCCTCTTTTATAAAATCTACCCAGTTGCAGTCTCTGTATACTTTCTCTTCCTCATCTCCCCTTCATTATTCAATAAATTTGAATCTTGTTTTGATTGTGGAGTCCTAACAACTGGACTGCCAGGCACTTTTCTCAGTGGACATTCCTTAATTCATCACTTGTCCTGCCTTTGCCACTCTCCCTCATTATTTATTTTCTTCTAGCTATTCTCTCAAAATTACTCAGATTTCATTCCATGACTATACCTTCTTAATTTCATAATCTACACAGTACCCTCATTACTCTGCACATTGGTATATTATCTGCACACAAATAAGTCAAAATACTTCATTTCTAGATTACCCTTCCCTTTGGAACTTTGGGTAATGCATGCAACTGATTATTGAATCTCTTTATTTTATCATGCCTATCAATTGATCATAGGTAAAAATAAATTACTAATCTTCCACTTGAAATCTGATGTTTCTCCATATTTACTGTTAATACTCTCAAACATTCATCATGGGACATGTCATACCAAACTCACAAGACAATTGAGAATACTCTTCCCAATTCCACCATCAAGCCATATAAATTCCATCTTCAAAGTGTAGTAAAAGTCGTTCATTTCTTCTCATCACTTTTCCTACCATTTTGAATCTACTGAAGTCATTCATGTCTTCATTATTATATTTCCAACTGTAATCCACATTTCTCTTATGCTTGTTCTAATGCATGTAGCTTTTCTAATTTAGTATATAGATATACACGTGCATATTCCACTTATACTCATGAAAAGTGAAAATATAATTGCACCATCTGTGAATTATAATAAATTTTTGTATGCTCATATACTAAGCAAACATATCAAAGAAGATAACATTGCTAATGCTGAGGAGGGCTCCTTAGAGCTAGCTTTATTTCACTACCCTGACTCAAAACTTAGAATGGAATAATCTTGACTGACTTAGCATTTACCACCTTTGACATACTGCCTTTTATTGCTAAATTTGAAATCATTTTCCCCCCAAAATGAGTAAATACACTCTTCCGTATTTTCACCTTTGCATTTTTTATAGATCCTTCCTTTCAGCATTTAAAATATCACACATTAATCGTTTATGACTGCTTTGCCTCTTTTATAAAATCTACCCAGTTGCAGTCTCTGTATACTTTCTCTTCCTCATCTCCCCTTCATTATTCAATAAATTTGAATCTTGTTTTGATTGTGGAGTCCTAACAACTGGACTGCCAGGCACTTTTCTCAGTGGACATTCCTTAATTCATCACTTGTCCTGCCTTTGCCACTCTCCCTCATTATTTATTTTCTTCTAGCTATTCTCTCAAAATTACTCAGATTTCATTCCATGACTATACCTTCTTAATTTCATAATCTACACAGTACCCTCATTACTCTGCACATTGGTATATTATCTGCACACAAATAAGTCAAAATACTTCATTTCTAGATTACCCTTCCCTTTGGAACTTTGGGTAATGCATGCAACTGATTATTGAATCTCTTTATTTTATCATGCCTATCAATTGATCATAGGTAAAAATAAATTACTAATCTTCCACTTGAAATCTGATGTTTCTCCATATTTACTGTTAATACTCTCAAACATTCATCATGGGACATGTCATACCAAACTCACAAGACAATTGAGAATACTCTTCCCCAATTCCACCATCAAGCCATATAAATTCCATCTTCAAAGTGTAGTAAAAGTCGTTCATTTCTTCTCATCACTTTTCCTACCATTTTGAATCTACTGAAGTCATTCATGTCTTCATTATTATATTTCCAACTGTAATCCACATTTCTCTTATGCTTGTTCTAATGCATGTAGCTTTTCTAATTTAGTATATAGATATACACGTGCATATTCCACTTATACTCATGAAAAGTGAAAATATAATTGCACCATCTGTGAATTATAATAAATTTTTGTATGCTCATATACTAAGCAAACATATCAAAGAAGATAACATTGCTAATGCTGAGGAGGGCTCCTTAGAGCTAGCTTTATTTCACTACCCTGACTCAAAACTTAGAATGGAATAATCTTGACTGACTTAGCATTTACCACCTTTGACATACTGCCTTTTATTGCTAAATTTGAAATCATTTTCCCCCCAAAATGAGTAAATACACTTCAGAAATTAAAATATACAATAGCCAAAAATTTCATGAAGAAATGGTCAAATAATGAGTCATCAAGTAATTGAGAATTTAAACTATGAGTTAGCAAAACATGACAATAAGAATGGCTAAAATTAAAATATTGACATCAACTGCTGACAAAAACACAGATTAGTGCAAATTTTCATACATTGTTAATAAGAATAAAGAGAAACTGGCACTATGCAAAATGGTTTGCAGTTCTTTTTTAAAAAATAAATATATACTGTTTAAGGCCCCAAATTCTGCTCCTAGGTTTCTAAAAAAAAAACAATGCTATACATATAAAAGAAAACAAGCAAAAAAAAATACTTGGCAGAGAATGTTCATAAAAAAATCATATTCAAATGCCTCAAAACTGAAAAGAGCCCAGATTCCCATTGGGAAGAGAATGTTAACATTTCTATATTCACTCAATGGTATATCACCTAGGAATAATACTAGGAATATTACCTAGTAATAAAATAACTATTTTTCAAATACAGACAATAACTGTAGTGAAACTCCAAATGATATGCCAAATAAAGGGGAAAAAGCCCAACTTTACATAAAATGATATATACTATAGTATTATAGATAAATGCATTTCTAGATCAAATGTAGTCAATATATGGCAAAGAAAAATCACAGCAATAGAAGCTTCTATGGAGATACAGGTAAATATTAATTGGAAAGAGGCAGGAGAGAACTTCCTGGGGATAACAATAAGAGTTTACACAAAGAACAGGTTTGAGTTACACAGGTTATGCATTTGATAAACCCCTGGAGAAAGGCGTGGAATCCACTTCAGTACACTTGCCTGAGAAATGCCACGGATAGAGGAGTCTTATGGGCTCAGTTTATGGGATTACAAAGAATTGGACACAACTGAGTGACTAACACCCACAAACATTTTATTAACCTCAGGAACTCACCACTGGTGAGAAGGTAAATTACAATAAACACTCTAAAATATTTGTGAAATATTTCATAATATTGAAAAAGTGTATGCTATGATCAACTAAATAACTGTCCTTTCAAATATAGAATCATAATAAATACCCCTTGTGTGTACTAAGGTACATAAAATAATATTCAAAGAAGCACTGTTTATAAGTGTTTTTGAAACTGAAAACAACTTAAATGGCCATCAGTTGTAGAATGGATAAATAAGTTGTGCTATACAATATTTCACTGTATAATTCACATAGTAATGTGGATGAATCAGCTAGAACTATACCAACAATGGTGATGACACTTACAAATGTAATTTTGAAAGGAAAAATCAAGAAACAAAAGATAATTATAATATGATTCCACTTTTATAAGTTCTGAGAACAGACAAAAGTAAACCATATCTTTTAAGGATATTTTCATAAATACTAAAACTATTTTTGGAAGAAAGCAGAAATTTTAATGTAAAGGGCAATGCTTTTGCAGAAAGGAATTGACTGAGAAAAAATACAGAGTGTGGAAAAGCTACTGAACTGTACATAGTTTCCTAATTATTCATCTTCTTGATATTAACTTGGATTAGTGTTATGTTTATAACAATTTTTGATAAACTGTTCCTAGTTTCCCTTTTTAGGGAAACTCAAATGATAGCAATAAGGAAAGTTTACAAAAATGAACTATAGTATTATAGATAAATGCATTTCTAGATCAAATGTAGTCAATATATGGCAAAGAAAAATCACAGCAATAGAAGCTTCTATGGAGATACAGGTAAATATTAATTGGAAAGAGGCAGGAGAGAACTTCCTGGGGATAACAATAAGAGTTTACACAAAGAACAGGTTTGAGTTACACAGGTTATGCATTTGATAAACCCCTGGAGAAAGGCGTGGAATCCACTTCAGTACACTTGCCTGAGAAATGCCACGGATAGAGGAGTCTTATGGGCTCAGTTTATGGGATTACAAAGAATTGGACACAACTGAGTGACTAACACCCACAAACATTTTATTAACCTCAGGAACTCACCACTGGTGAGAAGGTAAATTACAATAAACACTCTAAAATATTTGTGAAATATTTCATAATATTGAAAAAAAGTGTATGCTATGATCAACTAAATAACTGTCCTTTCAAATATAGAATCATAATAAATACCCCTTGTGTGTACTAAGGTACATAAAATAATATTCAAAGAAGCACTGTTTATAAGTGTTTTTGAAACTGAAAACAACTTAAATGGCCATCAGTTGTAGAATGGATAAATAAGTTGTGCTATACAATATTTCACTGTATAATTCACATAGTAATGTGGATGAATCAGCTAGAACTATACCAACAATGGTGATGACACTTACAAATGTAATTTTGAAAGGAAAAATCAAGAAACAAAAGATAATTATAATATGATTCCACTTTTATAAGTTCTGAGAACAGACAAAAGTAAACCATATCTTTTAAGGATATTTTCATAAATACTAAAACTATTTTTGGAAGAAAGCAGAAATTTTAATGTAAAGGGCAATGCTTTTGCAGAAAGGAATTGACTGAGAAAAAATACAGAGTGTGGAAAAGCTACTGAACTGTACATAGTTTCCTAATTATTCATCTTCTTGATATTAACTTGGATTAGTGTTATGTTTATAACATTTTAAACTGTGACATTCATTTTAATGTGAAAATTCTTGGTAAAACCCTTTTGTTACTCTACGAAGCTGAATTGACCACCTTTTTTTTTGGAGACTTGATGAGAATAATGTTAGCCTATGGTTTAATATACATATATATATATATATATATATATATATATATGTACTGAGTTATTCATTACATACCACATATATATATAGGCTTATAGTGATTTACCATTTGCTAAAATGCATATAATCATAAATTATTAAGATAATGCTTAAATATAAAATAAACATTTTGCTATTCAGTGGACTAACTTATGAGAACTTTTGTGAATGAGGTGGAAGATGATTATTTTTACTTTCTCAGCAAATTAGTTTTCTCAGGTTGCATAGTAGTTATGTTCCTGTTTAAATACAGCTTGGTTTGCCTAGTGTTGAATATGTGTGTCACATAAACTGTTCTAAAATATTAAATGGAAAAAAAATCAAGTTTGGTTTTGCATGCTTGGTATTTCTGACTCTAACACCAATGCTAAAATTTAAAAGAAGCTTTCCACTGTTGTGTTCTTTTCACGGGAAGAGTACCTGCAAATAAACGTTCATATATACTAGTTTGAACTGATGACTGTTTGACATTCCATGATAAATATTATGTGGGCAGCTATTTCAGATATTCCCATTACTAAAATTATATTTATAATGTAAGAATGGGTTATTATTAGCTAAAGCTTTTATTTCTTGGAATTAGATAAAATGAAAAGGGTTATCTCTTTTGATACACCCCATTTCACACTGCAATGCAACTATTCAGCTGAAAACATCCTTCTATTTGAATGGTCAAGGAATGACTGATTATGTGTTATTGGCCTTTAAAGAGCTGGTGTTACTAATAACCAAAACAAAATTATTTATTCAATAATATTTTAGAATTATTAATTCTGTAGAAAACTATTTAGATTTGTCTCACAATTTTCTTGCAATAGTATTGAAAGACTTCATGATATTTAACAAATATGTGAAATAGAAGCACTATATTTTCTTGGGAAAATGTCAGATGCCAATTTATATTTATACCTAAAAATAATGCTTTCTTAAAACTTTGGTTTGGTAAAAATACATATTTTATTAATAATTCAGCAATAATCTATATTTAGGAATATGTATAAGCATTTGTCATCATTGAGATACACTATCCTTGTATAATAATACACTGCTTGCCATTGTTTGAAAAAGGATACAATTGATTCAAGAAATACCAAGGGAATTTTCATGGGAGTAACAACATAGATTATGTTGAAGACAGATTATGAGAACAAGAATTATTGCTTTGTGGGTGAACAAAGCTTTAGCTCTACACCTGTCATATTTAGCACAGATAACTAGACACACATAATGTCAATTTATTAAATATCATGTGCCACTTGCTGCAAATAGTATTATATAAATATAAAAAGTATAAAGGTTTGAAAAGAGGAAACTGCTGTAATTTCTCTGAATAATAATAATCTGGATATATACAGAGATTACTACTAAATCTAGCACTTCTAAAAGAAGCCGTTTTAATACATAAGTTAATGAAATGGTAACACTGAATAGTATTTAAACTATAAAACATGAAGTTTGAAGAGTAAAATATAACCATGGTGATAGAAGTAGCTAATATGAATATAGACTCTAACCTTATATTTAGAGTCAAGTAAATTTTAAAGAATTTTTGAAATGTATGAATATAGCTTGGTAATATAATATCTAGAAGTTCAGTTAAGTTGTGTCCAATTTTTTGTGACCCTATGGACTGCAGCATACCAGGCTTCCCTGTCCTTCACCATTTCCCAAAGCTTGCTCAAATTCATGTCCATTGATTCAGTGATGACATCCAACCATGTCATTCTCTGTCATCCCCTTTTACTTCTGCCTTCTATTGTTCCCAGCATCTGGCTCTTTTCCATTGAGTCGTCTCTTTGCATCAAGTGGCCAAAGCATTGGAGCTTAAGGTTTAGCATCAGTCTTTCCGATGAAGATTCAGGGTTGATTTCTTTTAGGATTATTTGGTTTGATCTCCTTGCAGTCCAAGGGACTCTCAAGAGCTTTCTCCAACACCACAGTTCAAAGACATCAATTCTTCAGTGTTTAGTCTTCTTTATGGTCCAACTCACATCCATACATGACTACTGTGAAAAATACATATTTTATTAATAATTCAGCAATAATCTATATTTAGGAATATGTATAAGCATTTGTCATCATTGAGATACACTATCCTTGTATAATAATACACTGCTTGCCATTGTTTGAAAAAGGATACAATTGATTCAAGAAATACCAAGGGAATTTTCATGGGAGTAACAACATAGATTATGTTGAAGACAGATTATGAGAACAAGAATTATTGCTTTGTGGGTGAACAAAGCTTTAGCTCTACACCTGTCATATTTAGCACAGATAACTAGACACACATAATGTCAATTTATTAAATATCATGTGCCACTTGCTGCAAATAGTATTATATAAATATAAAAAGTATAAAGGTTTGAAAAGAGGAAACTGCTGTAATTTCTCTGAATAATAATAATCTGGATATATACAGAGATTACTACTAAATCTAGCACTTCTAAAAGAAGCCGTTTTAATACATAAGTTAATGAAATGGTAACACTGAATAGTATTTAAACTATAAAACATGAAGTTTGAAGAGTAAAATATAACCATGGTGATAGAAGTAGCTAATATGAATATAGACTCTAACCTTATATTTAGAGTCAAGTAAATTTTAAAGAATTTTTGAAATGTATGAATATAGCTTGGTAATATAATATCTAGAAGTTCAGTTAAGTTGTGTCCAATTTTTTGTGACCCTATGGACTGCAGCATACCAGGCTTCCCTGTCCTTCACCATTTCCCAAAGCTTGCTCAAATTCATGTCCATTGATTCAGTGATGACATCCAACCATGTCATTCTCTGTCATCCCCTTTTACTTCTGCCTTCTATTGTTCCCAGCATCTGGCTCTTTTCCATTGAGTCGTCTCTTTGCATCAAGTGGCCAAAGCATTGGAGCTTAAGGTTTAGCATCAGTCTTTCCGATGAAGATTCAGGGTTGATTTCTTTTAGGATTATTTGGTTTGATCTCCTTGCAGTCCAAGGGACTCTCAAGAGCTTTCTCCAACACCACAGTTCAAAGACATCAATTCTTCAGTGTTTAGTCTTCTTTATGGTCCAACTCACATCCATACATGACTACTGTGAAAAATACAATTTTGACTATACGGACTTTCATCAGCAAAGTGATGTCTCTGTTTTTGAATACTCTGTTTAGGTTTGTCATAGCTTTTCTTCCAAGGAGCAAGTGCCTTTAAATTTCATGGCTGCAGTTACCATCTGTAGTGATTTTGGAGTGCATGAAAGTAAAGTCTGTCACTATTTCCATTGTTTACCTATGTATTTACCATGAAGTGATGAGTCCTGATTCCATGGTCTTTGTTTTCTGAATGCTGAGTTTTAGGCCATAAAACTCAATATCTAGAAACTACCTAGAAACTATTCAATAAACTATTGAAACTAAATATTGAAACTATTGAAATAAACTATTGAAACCTAGAAACTATTCCTAAATGTTGTGACAATGGAAATAAAGACAACAAATCTTTACATAGAATGAATATACAATGAGGCTCAGTTGCCGCATTTTTTCTTATATTAAAAACGAGTAAAATTCAATCAGGAAAATGCATTGATAATAAAAATTTAATATAAGAATAAATTAATAGATTGTTTAAAATCATCCTAATTAGCTATAAATGCAAGTAAGGAGCCCAAGCTTTCATCTAATGATGTTTCTGCTTTTTCTGGTTCAATGTTGATTTGGTCTCTGAAAATGAGAGTTTAATATAGAAACACAATGGAAAGTCTTTACAAGGATGGCAATGACTCTATTTCCACTGCCCCTATCTAGTACATCTTTCTTTTCCAGCTCTTGTCTATAACATGTCCATTGATTCAGTGATGACATCCAACCATGTCATTCTCTGTCATCCCCTTTTACTTCTGCCTTCTATTGTTCCCAGCATCTGGCTCTTTTCCATTGAGTCGTCTCTTTGCATCAAGTGGCCAAAGCATTGGAGCTTAAGGTTTAGCATCAGTCTTTCCGATGAAGATTCAGGGTTGATTTCTTTTAGGATTATTTGGTTTGATCTCCTTGCAGTCCAAGGGACTCTCAAGAGCTTTCTCCAACACCACAGTTCAAAGACATCAATTCTTCAGTGTTTAGTCTTCTTTATGGTCCAACTCACATCCATACATGACTACTGTGAAAAATACAATTTTGACTATACGGACTTTCATCAGCAAAGTGATGTCTCTGTTTTTGAATACTCTGTTTAGGTTTGTCATAGCTTTTCTTCCAAGGAGCAAGTGCCTTTAAATTTCATGGCTGCAGTTACCATCTGTAGTGATTTTGGAGTGCATGAAAGTAAAGTCTGTCACTATTTCCATTGTTTACCTATGTATTTACCATGAAGTGATGAGTCCTGATTCCATGGTCTTTGTTTTCTGAATGCTGAGTTTTAGGCCATAAAACTCAATATCTAGAAACTACCTAGAAACTATTCAATAAACTATTGAAACTAAATATTGAAACTATTGAAATAAACTATTGAAACCTAGAAACTATTCCTAAATGTTGTGACAATGGAAATAAAGACAACAAATCTTTACATAGAATGAATATACAATGAGGCTCAGTTGCCGATTTTTCTTATATTAAAAACGAGTAAAATTCAATCAGGAAAATGCATTGATAATAAAAATTTAATATAAGAATAAATTAATAGATTGTTTAAAATCATCCTAATTAGCTATAAATGCAAGTAAGGAGCCCAAGCTTTCATCTAATGATGTTTCTGCTTTTTCTGGTTCAATGTTGATTTGGTCTCTGAAAATGAGAGTTTAATATAGAAACACAATGGAAAGTCTTTACAAGGATGGCAATGACTCTATTTCCACTGCCCCTATCTAGTACATCTTTCTTTTCCAGCTCTTGTCTATAACATGTGCTGTTTTCCTGCAGCGATTCTGCCAAGTTTGCTCTTATAAGCCATGTGTATAGAGGATGAAGAAAAAAAAAAAAAGGAAAACGTTTCAAGAAGTGTTTGGACCCCAGTCACCTTAGTCTTTGTAAGGTGATAACAAGACTCTCTGGCTTGCCTTTTCAGTTTCTGCATATTAGAATTACAGTCTCAGAAATCAGCTGAGGGTTTAGATTTCAGCTCACCCACTGCAGCCCACTAAATTCAGTACTTCCCTCTTTTTCAAATCTTTCTCTCTCTTCTTCCAACCTATCTGTACCCTTCTCTTTGACTCCTCATTTCTCTCTTAGTAGAAAATAGCTAGCCCAGAATTTTATGTACAGAAATGATCATTTGTTACAGTATGAATTTTATGTTCCTGATGTTTTTTAATGATATGCTAATTTGAGGCTCCTGTATTACTTTGAATGAGAGGCTACAGTTTTATTGGTGACCCCTATTCTTCTAATCTGTTCTTTAATTGAAACAGAGACCTAAAGTAAAAACCTACATAAATGCAGAGGCAGATAGGGAAATGAAATTTCTTCTTTCTCTAGTTAGTGGTAATATATTCATATGTTTAGGCAGTCAGCTAAGCAGTAAGCACATATGGGCTACTATTCAAGTATTACTTGATAGTCCTTGGCCTGATGCAGACCCCCTCTCACCCTAAATAATATAAAACATCTCTACTTCCCTTGGTGGCAAGATGGGAACTAAGCAGTACCTGCTTTGACTATGCCTCCTCAGGAAAAAAATGTTAAAGTATTCCAGGAATGAAAAAAAAACTGAATATATTGAGAGTTGCACATGGAGTGATATTTTTATGTCTTTTTAACCTCACCTTACTTTCTAAATGAAAACAGATGAGGATAAAGCATTGGGCAGAGACTACGTGCATAAGTGGATTTCTCTCTGGTAGATTGTGGACTTCCCTGGTGGCTCAAATGGTAAAGAATTCATCTCCAGTGGAGGAGACCTGGGTTCTTTGCCTGAGTCAGAAAGATCCCCTGGAGAGGGGAATGACTACCCACTCCAGTATTCTTACTTGGAGAATTCCATGGACAGAAGATCCCACTGGGTTACAGTCCATGGAGTCACAAAGAATTGTACATGACCAAGCAACTAACACTTTCACACTTTCATTAGCAGACTATAACCCACAGGCCACACCATTACCCATCACTTTGTCTCAAGTTCTGTAGAAAAGATTGTTTCCCTTATAATTATTACCTCAAAGAATGAAGAATAAACAACCTAACAAAATGAATTATATGAAATTAAAACATAGTGTTTCATACTGTGTTCAACATTGTTCTAAGTATTTTTATTACATATTGTTATTTTAAGGTTCATACTTTTCTCCTTAGAACTGCTTTAGGAATAGGAAGGGCAATTTAAATGCAAAATGCCTTTTTTTTCAAAGAGGGTGTAAACCTATAAATGCATCATTGCACATGTGGATGAACCTTTCATAAAAATGGAAAGTGAGTAATGAGGTGCATCTATCTCCCCACTATGATTACTTATGAAATTCTATGGCAGGCACATTCCTCTATGATTAAATAATTCTCAATAGTTCTCTGCCAACTTTAGAAAAAAAAATTTGCACTTGAATATTATTTGCAAATGCTTTTATTCCAGATTTTATGAACTCAAATATTTCTCTATCTCTCCCATGAATAAACTCAAATATTTCTCTTATTACATCTTACTATTTATTTTCATAAATAATAACAGTTTTGAAGGGTGACACTACTCAAAATACTTTGCCCATTTTGAGACAATAGTATGACATTGGAGTTAAGATATCTCCATCGCAAAACTGATTTATCATAAGATATAATTTTCTAAAATATACATTCATTATAACTCATGTACTTGGGATACACATAGGTAGATAGATGGATCGATTAATCAATCAATCTATACAGAAAAAGTTCATGGAGACGTTCGTCATTCTTGAAGAACAAACTGAACATGGTTACAGCAAAGTGTCCACTAGGGAGAGCTGCCTTACAGCATACCACAGCTAAGAGCATGGCCACACTTGATAATACTCCATCATCAGTTACAGTAATGGAAAAAGTAACAGCAGCTTTCCCAACGGAGACCTGGGTTCTTTGCCTGAGTCAGAAAGATCCCTGGAGGGAATGACTACCCACTCCAGTATTCTTACTTGGAGAATTCCATGGACAGAAGATCCCACTGGGTTACAGTCCATGGAGTCACAAAGAATTGTACATGACCAAGCAACTAACACTTTCACACTTTCATTAGCAGACTATAACCCACAGGCCACACCATTACCCATCACTTTGTCTCAAGTTCTGTAGAAAAGATTGTTTCCCTTATAATTATTACCTCAAAGAATGAAGAATAAACAACCTAACAAAATGAATTATATGAAATTAAAACATAGTGTTTCATACTGTGTTCAACATTGTTCTAAGTATTTTTATTACATATTGTTATTTTAAGGTTCATACTTTTCTCCTTAGAACTGCTTTAGGAATAGGAAGGGCAATTTAAATGCAAAATGCCTTTTTTTTCAAAGAGGGTGTAAACCTATAAATGCATCATTGCACATGTGGATGAACCTTTCATAAAAATGGAAAGTGAGTAATGAGGTGCATCTATCTCCCCACTATGATTACTTATGAAATTCTATGGCAGGCACATTCCTCTATGATTAAATAATTCTCAATAGTTCTCTGCCAACTTTAGAAAAAAAAATTTGCACTTGAATATTATTTGCAAATGCTTTTATTCCAGATTTTATGAACTCAAATATTTCTCTATCTCTCCCATGAATAAACTCAAATATTTCTCTTATTACATCTTACTATTTATTTTCATAAATAATAACAGTTTTGAAGGGTGACACTACTCAAAATACTTTGCCCATTTTGAGACAATAGTATGACATTGGAGTTAAGATATCTCCATCGCAAAACTGATTTATCATAAGATATAATTTTCTAAAATATACATTCATTATAACTCATGTACTTGGGATACACATAGGTAGATAGATGGATCGATTAATCAATCAATCTATACAGAAAAAGTTCATGGAGACGTTCGTCATTCTTGAAGAACAAACTGAACATGGTTACAGCAAAGTGTCCACTAGGGAGAGCTGCCTTACAGCATACCACAGCTAAGAGCATGGCCACACTTGATAATACTCCATCATCAGTTACAGTAATGGAAAAAAGTAACAGCAGCTTTCCCAACTAGGTGAAGTAAGTAATAGCATCTTCCAAACACGCCATGTGATTGTGTGACTACTTGTGACTCACAAGTATCTGGAACAGCATAAATCATCAACTTTGGAGTTTGTTATCATTTCAATATGTGAAGAATTCTGTTTCAAACCATTTTTATTGTCCAAATACTCACTCTTCTTTAGCTGAGTAAAAGTAAATTTATAAGACTATTTCCAATTATAAGAAAAATAATCATCATGTACCTCACTTTGAGTATTATAAAACCTTGCTATTTATAACAAAATAGATTTCTAAAAAGATGAAATAACAGTTGAAAGCAAAGCATTGCTTTTAAATATTACAAAATATTGATTAAAACAAAACAAGAAAGCAACTGCCAAAACTAAGTAATTTTAACAAAGGAAGAAGGCAAATAGGCTCTGCCACAATTTTTAGAATGGAGGGAATATATTTTTTAAATTATAATAGGATATCTTCCTTATAGTCAAGTTTGGCATTTTCCAATCATTGTACCAATGTTAAAGAAAAGAAAAAAATTTACATTGCATTTTGTGATTTAATATTATTTAAGCAAAAGTTGCTTCCTCTTCAAAGGGTAATTAAAAAGTTAAACTTTTTAGATTATATAGAAAAATAAAATTCCCTGCCTAATATGCATAATTTAGACATGCCTCACAAGAGTGTATGTGTTAAAAAATCATATCATCCCTTATTTTCCATTAAATCATCTAAATTTTAATTTAGTTATAACTTGACACTATTTTTACTGTACATGACTATATATCTGCATGCATGTGTTTATCATTGGCCTCAACTGCATGTATCTATTGATTTGTGTACATTTACCAGTTCTTTCCTTTGCCTCATCTCTGATTTTACTTATTATCCTTCCACATCATTTAGCTTTGGTTCTAGCCTAACAATTTTTCTATTTTTCAATTGAGTTTAAAGGGAAATGTTATTAAATCAGGGAATTCCATAAATATTGTAAAAGTTATAAATAGGCTGTCTTCAGTATTTTCCACAGCTACAGAGCATGGCCACACTTGATAATACTCCATCATCAGTTACAGTAATGGAAAAAAGTAACAGCAGCTTTCCCAACTAGGTGAAGTAAGTAATAGCATCTTCCAAACACGCCATGTGATTGTGTGACTACTTGTGACTCACAAGTATCTGGAACAGCATAAATCATCAACTTTGGAGTTTGTTATCATTTCAATATGTGAAGAATTCTGTTTCAAACCATTTTTATTGTCCAAATACTCACTCTTCTTTAGCTGAGTAAAAGTAAATTTATAAGACTATTTCCAATTATAAGAAAAATAATCATCATGTACCTCACTTTGAGTATTATAAAACCTTGCTATTTATAACAAAATAGATTTCTAAAAAGATGAAATAACAGTTGAAAGCAAAGCATTGCTTTTAAATATTACAAAATATTGATTAAAACAAAACAAGAAAGCAACTGCCAAAACTAAGTAATTTTAACAAAGGAAGAAGGCAAATAGGCTCTGCCACAATTTTTAGAATGGAGGGAATATATTTTTTAAATTATAATAGGATATCTTCCTTATAGTCAAGTTTGGCATTTTCCAATCATTGTACCAATGTTAAAGAAAAGAAAAAAATTTACATTGCATTTTGTGATTTAATATTATTTAAGCAAAAGTTGCTTCCTCTTCAAAGGGTAATTAAAAAGTTAAACTTTTTAGATTATATAGAAAAATAAAATTCCCTGCCTAATATGCATAATTTAGACATGCCTCACAAGAGTGTATGTGTTAAAAAATCATATCATCCCTTATTTTCCATTAAATCATCTAAATTTTAATTTAGTTATAACTTGACACTATTTTTACTGTACATGACTATATATCTGCATGCATGTGTTTATCATTGGCCTCAACTGCATGTATCTATTGATTTGTGTACATTTACCAGTTCTTTCCTTTGCCTCATCTCTGATTTTACTTATTATCCTTCCACATCATTTAGCTTTGGTTCTAGCCTAACAATTTTTCTATTTTTCAATTGAGTTTAAAGGGAAATGTTATTAAATCAGGGAATTCCATAAATATTGGTTAAAAGTTATAAATAGGCTGTCTTCAGTATTTGTCAACATAGAGTTCTTTCAATTAAAATATTTCCTGGCTACCACAGCATGGAAGCTGCGGAAATTGGCTCCACATCCAGCTGGCTGATTCAGTAAGAAATCAGCTGGCCTCAATTTAGATTTCTTTTCTTTTAAAGCAGTGCCAAATTGAGGATTAGTATATTGTGGAGAGGGAGGCGGGCAACTCCACCCCTGATCGGCCATTTTTCATTCCCTAGAATGGGCTTGCCATCCCAGCCCCAGCTGTGCACTGAATTAATCTACACAGGGAGCTTCTCTATCTACACAGTTTTCAACATGCTCATCAAGGTCCTGCACCATTTCTGACAAAAGTAAAATGTGGTTCTGCTGACTCTGGATTAGGGAGTCTTTACATGGGCTTTAAATGTAAACATCCACAAGCACACCCCAAACACACACACACACGAACACACAAGAGCTTTGAATACTGTACTATGAAGACAGTCAACAGTTCACACTGTATCATAGGCAAGTTAGGTAAGGGGATAAAAGATAAAAGCAGCTCTTTAGAAGCAGGTCTCTCTCAAGGAGTAGGTATGAATTTACTTGTCCACAAATTGTTCCTCCTCATTAAAATAGATATTTGCAAATATTTATGTTGCTATCCCATACTGGCTGCCTTCTTGGAGTAGCTTCTACTCAAACCCCTTGGGCCAAAGTCTGCACCCTAGCATTTCCATGTTCTTCTTTGCAGCTACTCAAAACCCATGAGTAAGTGAATGAGTTTGTGAACAAATCTTGTTTATCTACCACTAAAGAAGCATGCACATGTGTTTGGTATTATTGTGTGTTACTGTTCATATCAATGTGATATTTTGTGAAAAGTTCTCCATCTTCATTTTTGAAATATTATTGATGATGATATCTAAGAAAATGGTTTGGGGTCATGATCTCACTCAAACTATGCGGTAGCTAACCATATTTGTCTAGGTTTAGTATTGTTTCACATAATCGTCCATCTGTAGACCATGAAATAATTTACTGTCTCTATTTTCATAAATGTACAAAAAAGTATTATATTGATAATTAGTTAAAAGTTTTTTGAAATGAAAGATAATTCAGAAAATATTTTAGCAAAAATATTTAGTGAATGTTTCATGACATCTCATTTTTCTAGTAGCTGAGCGTTTACTTTATACCTTGGATACATGATTAGAAATGTATATCTAGATGAGCTCTTGATTAGTCATTCTTCAAGGAGCAACATCAACTTAGTTGAATTAATTTTCTGAGAAAAAGATATAAGAAGATAACAAAGATATTAATAATCAAGTATGTTGATAAATATATTTCAGACCCTGGTCACATGTGTTTTGCATATGAATATGTTTCATACATCTCCTTAATTTAGTTTCTTACTAGCAATTTCCATGAAATTTGTAATAGTGGATGGTGAAGTTATCAAAACTTCATCTACGAAATAGTTGTCTGAAATGGTTGAAGAAACAGGAAATGCACTTGAGAACATCAGGTTGTGTGTATCAAAAAAAATAAGACATACATGGAGAAATGAAAAGTATAATGTTGGTAACACTGTGGATTTTGGCCTATTATTCCTACAAATAAAACTGTTGACTTGTAAATGTGAATATTCACCCAGTTTATACAATAAGCATATTTGCTTCCTCTGTTTTCAGAGGTGAATTTAAAAACCTGCATTATATTTGTGTGTTTAAAGAGACTAAAACAACAGCAAGAAGAAAACAGGAAAATAAATGTATCTGTGGATCAAAATGCAATTTTGATTGCAATTACTTGTGTAGAGTTGAAATAGTTTCTACTGCCAGATTCACAGTAGGAAAAAGTCATATGGATCCTTTGACACTCTTTTGTGTATGGGATCCTGTAGGAAATCAAAAGGAAGTGCTTTTCGTTTTTGGCCAAAGTGCCTGAAAATATACAAGGAGTGTAGGGAAAAACAGGTCACATCAATGGTCATTAAAATGTGACCTTCATCTTGATATAATCAGACAAATAAAAAGTTTCCAGAGCACCTGGCATTTAAACATTAAAGGAAGTTGTAATGACAACCTATTCTTTTACAGTAGGCTTGTATTTTTCTGTTTCCAAATATTTTCAATATTCACACTTTTGAGTCACTGAAAACTTACTATGTTACTTGAGAGAAAGACAAATTCTTCCAAAGTTACACTCAACATGAGCAATTTTACCCATTTTGGGTAAAAGTTCTGAGAATTTTTATTGGCTAACTGCCTTCCATAGTTTATAGTCTGGCCTTGCTGTCAATCCAAATGATTATCCATATCACGGAGTGATGCTCAATAAACTAGTTGCTTTCTGTCTTTCTGGAATTAAAAATTCCTAGTGATTATCATATAAAGTGAACTAAGGCAAACAAAGAAAGACAAATGTCATATATAGTATCATTTGAATATTGTATCCTTTAAAAAAAGGATACAAATGAATTTACTTAGGAAACAGAAATAGGCTCATAGGCATAAAAGGCAAACTTATGGCTACCAAATGAAGGGGATAAATTAGGAATTTGGAGTTAAAATATACACACTACTATATATGAAAAACCAACAAGGACCTACTGTATAGCACAGGGACTCAATATATTATAATAACCTATAATTGAAGAGAATGTAAATAAAAGTGGAAACACAGAGAAAAAGATACACTGGCTTTTTAATTTGATTATTGTTGCTTTTGCTTAATTTCATTGTTGTTTCAATTGTTGTTGTTTAGTCACCAACTCATGTCCAACTCTTTTGCAACCCCATGGACTTCGGGCTGCCAAGTTCCTTTGTTCATTGGATTTCCCAGGCAATAGCAATGAAGTGGGTTGCCATTTCCTTCTCCAGGGGATCTACCTTACACAAGGATTGAATCTGTATCTCTTGCATTAGCAGGTAGGTTTTTACCACTGAACCACCAGGGAAACCCAAATATATTTATACTTGTATGTACAGATGAATCATTTTGCTCAACACTTAAAACCAGCTCAACAGTGTAAGTCAACAATAAGGGTTTCCCAGGTGGCTCAGTGGTAAAGAATCTGCTTGCCACTGCAGTAGACACAGGAGATGTGGGTTCAGCTGCTGAGCTGGGGAGATCCAATGAAGGAACAAATGGCAACTCTTTCCAGTATTCCTGCCTGGGAAATCATGAACAGAGAAACCCAGAGGGCCACACTACAGGAGGTCACAAAAAAAAGTAGGATATGACTGAGTGAACACACACACACAATTCAACTCTCTTTCAATAATAATATAAAAACTAGAAACTGTCTGGTTTAATTGTAAAAAACAGTCCCTCAGTTTCATGAACTTCTGAACTGTATAGCTGTCCTGATTTCAATGCTTCTCAAGCATTTTCACTCATGTTTTCCTTCATTTATGCTCATGATTTTCTCAAAAGTTTTTGTTTGCTGAGTTATCCAGAGCTTACTTCTCCAAAGATCAAAGACCCCAAAAAGACATGAAATGTGTGCATTGATAAAATTACAGATAATTTTATTAAATCAAAGATAGAATGTATATGTATTAACTATACTATAAATGAAATATATTTATTCTATTCAAATTTAGTGATCCCTTAGCCAGTTTTTTAAAAAATGATAATAATAATTAAATTAAAAATTCAGTATGCCTTTTTCCCTGTGATCCCACTTTGAATTGACTCACCCTCGCTTATGTCCTCCTGATTTCCCAGGCAGTCAGAACAGGATCCTGCTGGAGAAATCAAGAATTGGTGGATCCTGAGGAAAGTTGCTTTTATCTAGATGTAGGGAAGCTTTTACTTACTTTTTATTGTATAAGAATTCAGATTTACTGATAATCCTTTATACCAACATGCATACCTATGGCCGATTCACGTTAATATATGACCAAAAAATCACAATATTTTAAAGTAATTGCCCTTAAACTATTTGTTGGGTCTTAAGAAGAAAAAATGACATGAAACACACAAATGCACAGCTATATATGCATATTTACATATAGCTTCTAAAACATGTATTCATATTTCCTTCTCCAGGGGATCTACCTTACACAAGGATTGAATCTGTATCTCTTGCATTAGCAGGTAGGTTTTTACCACTGAACCACCAGGGAAACCCAAATATATTTATACTTGTATGTACAGATGAATCATTTTGCTCAACACTTAAAACCAGCTCAACAGTGTAAGTCAACAATAAGGGTTTCCCAGGTGGCTCAGTGGTAAAGAATCTGCTTGCCACTGCAGTAGACACAGGAGATGTGGGTTCAGCTGCTGAGCTGGGGAGATCCAATGAAGGAACAAATGGCAACTCTTTCCAGTATTCCTGCCTGGGAAATCATGAACAGAGAAACCCAGAGGGCCACACTACAGGAGGTCACAAAAAAAAGTAGGATATGACTGAGTGAACACACACACACAATTCAACTCTCTTTCAATAATAATATAAAAACTAGAAACTGTCTGGTTTAATTGTAAAAAACAGTCCCTCAGTTTCATGAACTTCTGAACTGTATAGCTGTCCTGATTTCAATGCTTCTCAAGCATTTTCACTCATGTTTTCCTTCATTTATGCTCATGATTTTCTCAAAAGTTTTTGTTTGCTGAGTTATCCAGAGCTTACTTCTCCAAAGATCAAAGACCCCAAAAAGACATGAAATGTGTGCATTGATAAAATTACAGATAATTTTATTAAATCAAAGATAGAATGTATATGTATTAACTATACTATAAATGAAATATATTTATTCTATTCAAATTTAGTGATCCCTTAGCCAGTTTTTTAAAAAATGATAATAATAATTAAATTAAAAATTCAGTATGCCTTTTTCCCTGTGATCCCACTTTGAATTGACTCACCCTCGCTTATGTCCTCCTGATTTCCCAGGCAGTCAGAACAGGATCCTGCTGGAGAAATCAAGAATTGGTGGATCCTGAGGAAAGTTGCTTTTATCTAGATGTAGGGAAGCTTTTACTTACTTTTTATTGTATAAGAATTCAGATTTACTGATAATCCTTTATACCAACATGCATACCTATGGCCGATTCACGTTAATATATGACCAAAAAATCACAATATTTTAAAGTAATTGCCCTTAAACTATTTGTTGGGTCTTAAGAAGAAAAAATGACATGAAACACACAAATGCACAGCTATATATGCATATTTACATATAGCTTCTAAAACATGTATTCATATTTACACATACTTTTAAAAATTAAAGTCTATTGATTATTTACCAGATAAACATTCAGTCTTCCTTCTTCAGCAACACACTTTCGGGGGGGCCAGTGAATAAGAAACATTACCCACCTGAAAAATTTCATTTACTTCTTATCATTATAGACAGAGGTGGCCATGTGACTAACTCACTTGTATGATGCTGATTAATGTATTAATGGGGGCTTCCTGGATGACTCCTTTTAAAGTTATCTGACTTAGCCAAGAGGTAACTTTAGTCCATCTATTTCCTTTTTGGTTTGAATCCTTCTTACCTGGAACATGGATGTAATTGCTTGAGCTTCAGAAACCATTTTGTGACCACAGATTAAGTATAAAAGCCAGGCATCAGACATAATAGAAAGAAAAGACTTAAGGCACTTGGAGCATTTATGGTGCTAGCCAGAAGAGTCTTCATATCAGTGTTGGACGGTCCACATTTACACTTACTGTACAAGAGAAAAATTAATAAATAAAAATCTCTGTCTTCTTTAAGCCACTATCTTTTTTTTAAATCACTATTTTTCACTCTCATATTTTCAATTGTATTGCTGGAAGATACAGTCACCAGCATATTTTGTTCTTTTCTAATACAATTTAATTTACCCTATTGCTATCTTTGGGAGCACTATTAAATTTGTCTTGCTTTTAGATTTATTTTTTGGTAGCAATAGCAGTATATTTCTAATAAAGAGGCTGGATACTGCATTGGACAACATAGGTCTAAATTCTAGCTCTTTTATTGAGTAATTTTAAAGCATAACTCAAATTTCAAAATGTTACTAACCTGCCATTTTTTCTTTCATAAACTGGAAAAAATAATTTGGATAGTCAGTTATGTATTTAAGCATCATTTTCTGTGCACCAACCATTTACATAAAAGGTTATCTGGAAGTATAAAAACAGCAAAATATTGCTACTTGTTTCATTAAAAAAAAAAAAAAAAACTTTTGTTTTGTCTTATTTTATTGTATCTAGAATGATTTAGCACTATCATGTTAATTACATTTATCAGCCTCTGATCTGGGGGAATTATTAAAAATCACTTTTCTCAAGCTCTTTATTCTCAAGTTTCATGCCTTTCTTTTCCTCATGACTCTGTAAGATAGGTGTACAGTTAAGAAAGTCAATACTAAGAGTAAATCTCCTATCCTTCTTCTAGCAACACACTGGGGCCAGTGAATAAGAAACATTACCCACCTGAAAAATTTCATTTACTTCTTATCATTATAGACAGAGGTGGCCATGTGACTAACTCACTTGTATGATGCTGATTAATGTATTAATGGGGGCTTCCTGGATGACTCCTTTTAAAGTTATCTGACTTAGCCAAGAGGTAACTTTAGTCCATCTATTTCCTTTTTGGTTTGAATCCTTCTTACCTGGAACATGGATGTAATTGCTTGAGCTTCAGAAACCATTTTGTGACCACAGATTAAGTATAAAAGCCAGGCATCAGACATAATAGAAAGAAAAGACTTAAGGCACTTGGAGCATTTATGGTGCTAGCCAGAAGAGTCTTCATATCAGTGTTGGACGGTCCACATTTACACTTACTGTACAAGAGAAAAATTAATAAATAAAAATCTCTGTCTTCTTTAAGCCACTATCTTTTTTTTAAATCACTATTTTTCACTCTCATATTTTCAATTGTATTGCTGGAAGATACAGTCACCAGCATATTTTGTTCTTTTCTAATACAATTTAATTTACCCTATTGCTATCTTTGGGAGCACTATTAAATTTGTCTTGCTTTTAGATTTATTTTTTGGTAGCAATAGCAGTATATTTCTAATAAAGAGGCTGGATACTGCATTGGACAACATAGGTCTAAATTCTAGCTCTTTTATTGAGTAATTTTAAAGCATAACTCAAATTTCAAAATGTTACTAACCTGCCATTTTTTCTTTCATAAACTGGAAAAAATAATTTGGATAGTCAGTTATGTATTTAAGCATCATTTTCTGTGCACCAACCATTTACATAAAAGGTTATCTGGAAGTATAAAAACAGCAAAATATTGCTACTTGTTTCATTAAAAAAAAAAAAAAAACTTTTGTTTTGTCTTATTTTATTGTATCTAGAATGATTTAGCACTATCATGTTAATTACATTTATCAGCCTCTGATCTGGGGGAATTATTAAAAATCACTTTTCTCAAGCTCTTTATTCTCAAGTTTCATGCCTTTCTTTTCCTCATGACTCTGTAAGATAGGTGTACAGTTAAGAAAGTCAATACTAAGAGTAAATCTCCTACCCTCTTAAATGAGTAAGAAATTATCAGATTTAGAAGATCAAATGCTGCAGTTTATTCAGAGGTGAACCTTGCTAAGGCAGAAGCATTTCAACAGAGTCTAAAGTAAATAAAAAATTTATATTGAAGTAGGAGAAGAAATGAACACTCTACTATGGCTAAGGAAAAGAAGATTTAGTGAACTATATTAGTGTGAGGTTTGCTTATTTAAATGGCTTATTATATTTGCATTTTGATGACTCTTATTTCCACACTCTGCTTTCCTAACACTTTTTTACAAATAAGAAAGTGTGTTTTTCTGCACCTCTACACTAATGACTCCTCACTCAGCAAGGCTTGCACTTATTAAAGCTTTTTATTACCACTTTGTTTAAAGAGGTGTTTGAACTCTACCAGGTAGGCAAATCCAGGGGGAAACTCCTTTTGAAAGTATTCATAATGAAATATAAGAATTAAAAACAAAATTATTGCAGTGGATTACCTTTTTTTTATTTCCTAGTCTCTGCAGATACATTAGATTTCTGCACTTGGACTCAGAAAAATGAAGTACATCTTTTCTTGGGTTCAAATACATAACAGTGTAAGAAATTCCTTTTCATTTCTCATTGTGTGAATATAAACATCAAATTCATACTAGGATATGACCTACTGAAGATAAAATAACACAGACTCATTATTTCTTTCCCTTCAATATGAAAGTGTTCTGAAGAAAATGCATGGTACTAGGGAAACTCAGTTCTATCATTTTCTGACAAATAATAGTTCAGTCTACCTTCAATAATACTGTTTCTTAGTAATTTTTTCTATTAAAATTATTTTATTTTTCTATTATTTTATTGACAAAAGTTTGTGGCATAATGGAAACAGTAATAGATATACTAATATTTTGCTGAAAGTCTTTCTTTAGTAATGTTTGCCCTTTGAGTCTATGATGACCATACAATCGGACAAATGTACTTAGTTTTTAAAGGATGACAACACATTTTTTATTTTTAGATGAGTCGAGCATTCCAAATCTATAGAATAACCTAGGCAGTATGAATCTCAAGATTTTAAATTTCTTTTATGGTGTGGATTCCTTGGTTTTCAGCATGCAACCTGAATGCACTGCACACTTACTTTAAATGATAAAAATGTGTCCATACACTAAAATGAAGGAAGCATTGCTGAAAACTTGAAGGACCTTAGATATCACTAACTTGAGCCCAAAATGATATGGTTATAATTCTGAAAAGAAAAAAACACAGATAGAAAGAGAGAGACAGATCCTACTTGGAAAGTGAAACCTAAGAAAAATTTTCCTAGAGTCATGTTCAAGATAAGCAGGAAACCAAGAAAGAATATTCAGAAAGACTAGGTTCAGATTGCATTGCTTGTTCAGGAAATCAACGGAACTACTCTTTAGCAGTAAGACAAGCTATCAGTTAAGACAGAAGGAGAAAAATGAAAGAAATTTGTGAAGAATTTGAGAGTTTTTCTTTGTTATTGTTGCCACATTTCTGACTTTTGTTTGCTAGATTTTGTGTCTTAATCAACGCATAACACAGGTAATATCAACTCAGTTGGTATTACAGAACCTTTTTTTTCTTTTTCATTTTAAGGAAAATGTTCTATTTCGCCTTGTTTTGGTAAGTAGTCAAAGGAGTGCTTTCTAGTCAAATGGATTATCATCTGCTCCTTATACTGTGTCAAATATGGCAACTCTCTTCTGGGTCTGGAAACTGTCACTTCAGGAGGGTCTAATTCCAGGAAGTTTGGAGAAGTATAGTAGTTAAAGAAATACTTGACAATTTGCTATGCATCCCAAGTCAACACAGGATTTTAAATATCAATCTTATAGAAAGACTGCTTTAAATACCAAAAAAATGCATTTGGAATTTGTTGATAGGAACATGTTAATTCAGACTATCTCTCTTTTCTGAATTGGAGTATTATGTAGGCATCTAGATGCTTTGGATCTTTGAGTTCAGAACTATCCAAGACTTCTGCTTTTCAATCCTACTAGGCCAGTTAAGGGATTCCCAAGTGATTCAATGGAAAGAATACACGAGGCAATGCAGGAGCAACAGAAGACCTGAGTTCGATCCCTGGGTTCAGAAGATACCTAGAGGAGGTAATGGCAACCCACTCCAGTGTACTCTCACCTGAAAAATCCCAGGGACAGAGAAGACTAGTGGGCTACAGTCCATGAGGTCATAAAGAGTCAGACATGACTGAGTAACTAACTAAGCAGGAGCACAAACATTCATTCTACTGCCTTGGTTTTCAGCATGCAACCTGAATGCACTAATACTTTAAATGATAAAATGTGTCCATACACTAAAATGAAGGAAGCATTGCTGAAAACTTGAAGGACCTTAGATATCACTAACTTGAGCCCAAAATGATATGGTTATAATTCTGAAAAGAAAAAAACACAGATAGAAAGAGAGAGACAGATCCTACTTGGAAAGTGAAACCTAAGAAAAATTTTCCTAGAGTCATGTTCAAGATAAGCAGGAAACCAAGAAAGAATATTCAGAAAGACTAGGTTCAGATTGCATTGCTTGTTCAGGAAATCAACGGAACTACTCTTTAGCAGTAAGACAAGCTATCAGTTAAGACAGAAGGAGAAAAATGAAAGAAATTTGTGAAGAATTTGAGAGTTTTTCTTTGTTATTGTTGCCACATTTCTGACTTTTGTTTGCTAGATTTTGTGTCTTAATCAACGCATAACACAGGTAATATCAACTCAGTTGGTATTACAGAACCTTTTTCTTTTTCATTTTAAGGAAAATGTTCTATTTCGCCTTGTTTTGGTAAGTAGTCAAAGGAGTGCTTTCTAGTCAAATGGATTATCATCTGCTCCTTATACTGTGTCAAATATGGCAACTCTCTTCTGGGTCTGGAAACTGTCACTTCAGGAGGGTCTAATTCCAGGAAGTTTGGAGAAGTATAGTAGTTAAAGAAATACTTGACAATTTGCTATGCATCCCAAGTCAACACAGGATTTTAAATATCAATCTTATAGAAAGACTGCTTTAAATACCAAAAAAAAAATGCATTTGGAATTTGTTGATAGGAACATGTTAATTCAGACTATCTCTCTTTTCTGAATTGGAGTATTATGTAGGCATCTAGATGCTTTGGATCTTTGAGTTCAGAACTATCCAAGACTTCTGCTTTTCAATCCTACTAGGCCAGTTAAGGGATTCCCAAGTGATTCAATGGAAAGAATACACGAGGCAATGCAGGAGCAACAGAAGACCTGAGTTCGATCCCTGGGTTCAGAAGATACCTAGAGGAGGTAATGGCAACCCACTCCAGTGTACTCTCACCTGAAAAATCCCAGGGACAGAGAAGACTAGTGGGCTACAGTCCATGAGGTCATAAAGAGTCAGACATGACTGAGTAACTAACTAAGCAGGAGCACAAACATTCATTCTCTACTGCCTTCTATACACATACTCAATGGCTCTATCCTTCTAGAGACTCAACACTGCATTTGTCAAATGCTCATTCTGACATAACCTTTTCTTTTCACTTCATATAGCAAGACTCTGCATTCACTAAGTTTCATTTAGACCTTTTGACTCTCCCTGGTGGATCAGATGGTAAAGAACTGAACTGTAATGTGGATGATCACCATATACATCACTGAATAATTGGTACACATGCAAGTTCTTTAATAACAGAGGTAATGTTTAACTTTATATTTCCAAAACTTCAGCAAAATGTCAAACACTTAATAAATAACTGCCTAATTAAAAGATACAACATTTATGTTATAAAATATATTTTATAATATTCTTTTCAAGAAAAAATCAGATTTCATGCATGCATTCCATTCTATGAAGGCCTCCTAAGATTTTTCAAAGATAATTTCATGTCTAAGATGAATATGGATATTATATCAATTTTAAACTATTTCTTTATTGTTTCTCAACACTGAAAATTCAAATATCAGAAAATTAGATTTTCCTTCATGAAAGGACAAAAAGTTTGAAAAGTCATGAGCTTTATTTTTCCTATTGCAATTAGTAAGAAGAGTTCAGATCTATCATTTGACTTCTTGTTTTCAGATGTTTCTTGGAACAGAGTTACTATTTTTGTAGAGGGAAGTTACAAAATTCAATTCATGAACTGTTATTCTTTCCACACTATTACACTAGACATGCCTGTTATTCTCTGGAAGGCTTGTCATTCTTATGACTATTTAGAAACACTTTGTTTGAGGTCAAAGAAAGAGGTTGCATTTTGATGTTTTGTTTTCCCTCCTGTGGCTTCCTCCTTATTCTTGACATATATTCTTTCCAGCAATGTCATCATGAAAAGGGGCATTTCATGATGACAATAAGAATAAAATGTCTGATGAAATAGCTATTGGATTCTTCATATTTATAAAAACAATAATTATAACTTTGACATTGAGTGCAGCCCATTGGTGGTTTTTCATTCTGCCCTTGCCAATAGGCTCTTAATCCAGGCTTCAATTTCTTTCGCATTAACTCTGCCTTGAATATAATGATTACCATTTAACTTGGTGGTTACATAATCCTAGTGAAATTTTAATGTGGACATTTTGCATTAACTTTCTTTCCTTTAACAACAACAAAAAAGGAAAAGGTGGCCCCTAAGTAAATGAAACTCAATTTCACGGCACATTATCTCTCTCAATTCTTTCCTCACAGCTTTCATTTTCATTAAAATCACAGACAACCATAAATTAATAATTACTTCAGGTTGACTAAATGCAGGCCATACTATTTAGTTCTTGCTTGCCTACAGTGGCCCTTCTTGTTCGAGCTGGAAAAATGTTAATTTAGATAATGTGACTTGCCCTTTGTCTTATAACTCTGTTTTGCAGTTTCACTGATCTATAATGGTCTGTTCTTATTAGATAGTATTAACTTTATCTTTTGTTCAATCAAGCTTTCCACTTTGCTTGGAAGATAACTATTGCAAGCTCACAGTTGAAATGTGTCATTATCTACGTATCTATTATATTTCAGTGTTTCTCAAAATGCTTTCTGTGTTTACTAACTTATTTGTGGTTCCACACATTCATAAATGAATTATCCTTTAGCTTATAGTGTGTGCTAGAGATACTTAAAAGGAAAATTAAGATATACATACATAATTCTAATCCTTTGCAATTATAAGAATTTCAAATAAGCTATATTATTTTACATTCCAAAAGATTTAGACAATATTTGTTTCACTTAAAGAAACAGTAACTAAAAATTCAATCCAACTGCTTCTTTTTAGATATTTGAAACCTCCGATTAGCCTTAAGACAAGTTATTATATTGTTTACTTAGAAACACTTTGTTTGAGGTCAAAGAAAGAGGTTGCATTTTGATGTTTTGTTTTCCCTCCTGTGGCTTCCTCCTTATTCTTGACATATATTCTTTCCAGCAATGTCATCATGAAAAGGGGCATTTCATGATGACAATAAGAATAAAATGTCTGATGAAATAGCTATTGGATTCTTCATATTTATAAAAACAATAATTATAACTTTGACATTGAGTGCAGCCCATTGGTGGTTTTTCATTCTGCCCTTGCCAATAGGCTCTTAATCCAGGCTTCAATTTCTTTCGCATTAACTCTGCCTTGAATATAATGATTACCATTTAACTTGGTGGTTACATAATCCTAGTGAAATTTTAATGTGGACATTTTGCATTAACTTTCTTTCCTTTAACAACAACAAAAAAGGAAAAGGTGGCCCCTAAGTAAATGAAACTCAATTTCACGGCACATTATCTCTCTCAATTCTTTCCTCACAGCTTTCATTTTCATTAAAATCACAGACAACCATAAATTAATAATTACTTCAGGTTGACTAAATGCAGGCCATACTATTTAGTTCTTGCTTGCCTACAGTGGCCCTTCTTGTTCGAGCTGGAAAAATGTTAATTTAGATAATGTGACTTGCCCTTTGTCTTATAACTCTGTTTTGCAGTTTCACTGATCTATAATGGTCTGTTCTTATTAGATAGTATTAACTTTATCTTTTGTTCAATCAAGCTTTCCACTTTGCTTGGAAGATAACTATTGCAAGCTCACAGTTGAAATGTGTCATTATCTACGTATCTATTATATTTCAGTGTTTCTCAAAATGCTTTCTGTGTTTACTAACTTATTTGTGGTTCCACACATTCATAAATGAATTATCCTTTAGCTTATAGTGTGTGCTAGAGATACTTAAAAGGAAAATTAAGATATACATACATAATTCTAATCCTTTGCAATTATAAGAATTTCAAATAAGCTATATTATTTTACATTCCAAAAGATTTAGACAATATTTGTTTCACTTAAAGAAACAGTAACTAAAAATTCAATCCAACTGCTTCTTTTTAGATATTTGAAACCTCCGATTAGCCTTAAGACAAGTTATTATATTGTTTACTTAAAACTCTGCTTCCTTAGACAGCTTTTTAAGATAGACATCTATTTTTATAGAGATTCCAGAGGGAACACAGTTACACAATTGTGTTTTAGTACACTGAGAACAATAAAATACAGGATTTGCCAGCTGAAATGGAAGTTAACATTTTAGTCTCTGGCAATATTATTTTTGAGAATGCTTTCACTTTCTAGAGTTTAGGTAAAGCTAGTGGTTGATTTAAACTAGAATCCCTTCCATACTTCAGAATGCATATTGGGAATAAAGTTCTCATAAAGTTAAGTAAGCTTAACAAGTTTAAGTTATGTTATAGAAAAGAAAAAAAAAATACTTTTCTGGTTAACAATGTATTCATATTTCTAAATTTATTTCAAGATTTTTGAATATTAAGTAATTAATGAATTTAAGGCATGATAAAGAGTTCTTATCTTTAACCCAAAGTACATATTACTTATATCGCAACACAATCGTACCTTCAGTGAAATTCTTAAATAAACATTGCCATCTTTTGCCCTATGGGACAAACATTCTTTGCTAAAATGTTTCTTTTTTTCCTTTGGATTATCATAAATCATCTTTATTTCTGTCATCTAAATTGAAAACCAAAAACTGTAGGATTGGAAGATACCGTATTCATCTCTGCTCAGTTAGTGAAGGATACAATTTTTAAGAAACAAAATAAATAATTTTCAAGAAATACACTGTAGATGATTCAGAAAATAAAATAATTCCATAAACATATTTTGAATCTATTCAAGTTATAGAAAATTTTAAAATAATAGCCTTGATCAACATTCTTCAGTATTAACTTACATATGTAATTGCCACCAAATTGTCTAATTTGAACTGATGTTATTAAGTTATAAAGAAAATGATTTTTTATTATTTAATTTTCCAATGAATTTTTCCTTAATGAATGAGAAATAACATAAACCATGTTGACTAATGATTATATCCTGAAAAGGTTCATGCTTATTGAAGGCATAGTTCCCCTGAACCCCACAAGCTAAAAATTCCCAGAGGAGGCATTTGAAATGACTCAAACAATACAACAGTTTGAAATTGATCTGGGAATCTCATTTCCCTCTTTGTACCAAAGATCAACTCTGTTTGCTATAAATATTATGATACTATTCTGCACGTATTAACATCGTTCAGTTCTTTAGCTAAAACATAATTTACCTAATAATACAAATTAATTTTATACTTTGTACTTTTAACCCCAATATTCCAAAATGTATTTTTTATAGGGGGAGCAAATGGAAGCATTGAAGTGTATTATGATATTTAAACTATTAATCTTTCTCTATGCTTCAATTTAGAAAGAAAAAAATGAACTAAATATATTAGGATTTCATCATTAAAGATAACGAGATTAGTGGAATAATGCATGATGAATTTTTTCTTTTTTTTTTTATTATCAGGCTAAATTTTGTAGTCATATATATATATATTATATTGTAATATATGACACTCATGTAAATCTTATAAAAAAGCAAGTGACCTCTATTTCTCAAAGGGTTCATCTACTAATTGCTTATGTGTGACTGTGAAATTATGTGAAATGGACCTTGTTGTTCAGCACACTTTATACCTCTGACTCATCTTGAGCTTTTCCTTGTTTCTTGACAAGCTATTTCTGCCTTTGAACCTCATCTATTTATTTGGTAATATGAGAATGCACTTATTTCATAGGATTATTTTGAAGGTTAAATAAGAAAATATTTTAAAGTTCTTGGCAGGTGAAGTCTTCAAATAATACCTATCTGTCCCTTTATTTTACTTTTCAAAATTAATGTCTAAATGGAATTTGAATTTTTTATTTAGTAAGACTAAAAGGCAGTGAGTTATTTAGAAAATGGTTATATATTTTTACAGCATGGAATGAATGTTGATATTTTCCTCAATATTAACTTAAGAAAGGAAATGTTATATTCTATATTATAAGATAGAATTGTAAGAAATATGGCCTAATGTTTGTTCAAGCTGTGACTAATGTTAGTACGCTTCAAGCAATTACATTACTGTTTATGAGGAGGAATACTGAGAAGTGAAGGATAGGAGAGTATTTTGGAAAAATATTTGATTCTTTGAAACCAAAAAGTAAGATTTGTAAGGGTCTTCAAGCAGGACAACTCTCTTGGTCACACTGTTGAAATTTTGGTGCCTCTGAATGTCTGGAAACCATGATAAAAGTCCCCATATTCAAGTATATATCTCCACAAAAGTCCCTTACTTAGAAATGATCATGGAGGCTAGGCATGGAGGATGGGCATTGTATCAAACATAAACTGAAAAACTTAATTCAAGACATTTCCAACAAACTATTGAAAATGACTTAAGGCAGTCAATGACTACCTTCTATCTCAAATCCCATGGTATAACAAAAGCATATTTTAAAGAACATTAAACTCATGGTAACTCTCATAAATAAGTACATTTCCAGGAACTTCCCTGGTGGTCCAGTGGCTAAGATTCCATGCTACTAATGCAAGAAGCCCAGGTTCGTTCCCTGGTTGAGGAACTAGATACCACATGCTAAAACTAAAGATCCCACATGCCACAGCAAAGATCAAAGATCCCATGCACCACAGCTAAGACCCAATACAACAAAATAAATGTGTTAAAAAAAGTACATTTCCAGTAGTTCATAAATAATAAAGAATTCTTAAAATTAGAACATATATGAATATTAATATACTGGGGAATAAATCTGGATGAAACTTGAGTCCTAAACACATGCAAGTTGAAATATGACAGAGTAGAAACTCTGGAGGAAGAACAGGGCTTGATCAATAAGCAGTGTCACTGGCCTCGGGATGATAAAAGAGATACATTTGGAGCAACTGGGTGGTCCAGATTCTCCTTCTTTCTGTGATTGTCCTAAGCATTTGTAATAATGCTATTTATAGACAAACTATAGAAGTGGATCCTCTCAATGTGGAAAAATAGGTGTTACTATGGTTTAGGTGAATAAACCTGAATACATGTTGGAAGGACTGATGCTGAAGCTGCAGCTTCAGCATTTAGATCATCTGATGCAAACAGTTGATTCATTGGAAAAGACCTTGATGCTGAGAGAGACTGATAACAGAAGAATGGATGAGACAGCTGGTTGATATCACTGATGCAATGCAGAGCAATACTGAGAAGTGAAGGATAGGAGAGTATTTTGGAAAAATATTTGATTCTTTGAAACCAAAAAGTAAGATTTGTAAGGGTCTTCAAGCAGGACAACTCTCTTGGTCACACTGTTGAAATTTTGGTGCCTCTGAATGTCTGGAAACCATGATAAAAGTCCCCATATTCAAGTATATATCTCCACAAAAGTCCCTTACTTAGAAATGATCATGGAGGCTAGGCATGGAGGATGGGCATTGTATCAAACATAAACTGAAAAACTTAATTCAAGACATTTCCAACAAACTATTGAAAATGACTTAAGGCAGTCAATGACTACCTTCTATCTCAAATCCCATGGTATAACAAAAGCATATTTTAAAGAACATTAAACTCATGGTAACTCTCATAAATAAGTACATTTCCAGGAACTTCCCTGGTGGTCCAGTGGCTAAGATTCCATGCTACTAATGCAAGAAGCCCAGGTTCGTTCCCTGGTTGAGGAACTAGATACCACATGCTAAAACTAAAGATCCCACATGCCACAGCAAAGATCAAAGATCCCATGCACCACAGCTAAGACCCAATACAACAAAATAAATGTGTTAAAAAAAGTACATTTCCAGTAGTTCATAAATAATAAAGAATTCTTAAAATTAGAACATATATGAATATTAATATACTGGGGAATAAATCTGGATGAAACTTGAGTCCTAAACACATGCAAGTTGAAATATGACAGAGTAGAAACTCTGGAGGAAGAACAGGGCTTGATCAATAAGCAGTGTCACTGGCCTCGGGATGATAAAAGAGATACATTTGGAGCAACTGGGTGGTCCAGATTCTCCTTCTTTCTGTGATTGTCCTAAGCATTTGTAATAATGCTATTTATAGACAAACTATAGAAGTGGATCCTCTCAATGTGGAAAAATAGGTGTTACTATGGTTTAGGTGAATAAACCTGAATACATGTTGGAAGGACTGATGCTGAAGCTGCAGCTTCAGCATTTAGATCATCTGATGCAAACAGTTGATTCATTGGAAAAGACCTTGATGCTGAGAGAGACTGATAACAGAAGAAGGTATCAGAGGATGAGACAGCTGGTTGATATCACTGATGCAATGGACATGAACTTGGGCAAGCTCCAGAAGATGGTGAGGGACAGGGAAGCCTGGTGTTCTACCATCCATGAGGCAGAAAAAAGAGACATAATTGAGCGACTGAACAATAACAACACAGTTTATGTAATCACAATGCCCAGAAGACATAATTCACACATCTACACTACAGACTCTTACCTGATATTAAGAATTCCCCCCCACAAAAAAATAAAATAAAAGACAAAAAAAAAGAATTCCCTAGAGCCTTCCCTCATGGACTAGTGGCTATGACTCCACGCTCCCAATGCAAGGGATCTGGGTTCAATCACTGGTCAGGGAACTAGGTCCCACACTTCATATACTTCAACTAAAAAGATCTTGCATGCACCAGCTAAGATCCAGCACAGTGAAATAAATAAATAATTAACAAAAAAGAATCCCCCAAATTTGGAGAAAATCAACCAATAACAATGATAGTTAGCAGATATCAAAAAAAAAATATGTGACAGGCATTATGCTATGTACTTTATATCCATTATCTGATTGTCTCTACAGTCATTTATAAGAAAATATCAGTAGTTCCATTTAATTTTATTGTAACAGGTGAGAAATTTTCTTCTTGAAAGATAAACTAATAGCCCTCAGGTCATACTGCTAAGAAGTAGAACTAATTGGAAGCTGATTCTCACTTATCTGAATCTAGAGTGTCAGCCATCTTAGCAGCTGTGCTTGACAGTGTATCACGTATGGATCATCTTAGAATGACTCTGAAAGGGAAGAATAGATAGCATGATAGACCATTTACTCTAGCCTTTACCGTCTGAAAGCTCCAAAAAATACTTAGCATTGGATTCTGTAATTACACTTTTTGTTGTTGTTGTTTTTTTTACTGTGAATATCTGTTTTTTCTCTTTTTTGGTGGGGGGGGGAGTGGGGCGGGCGGACCACTTCTATTGGTCTTTCATTTGTCTATTTTTCATCCATCTTTGTTCTTTGGCCTGTGTGGGCCTCCCATCCCGGCGGCCTCTGTTGTCGCAGATTACCGGCTCTGGGCGCATGTGCTCCAGAGCTCTGGCTCGGTAATTGTACACATCGGTCCAGAAGCTCCGCAGCACGTGGAATCCTCTCAGGCCAAGGATCGAACCGGCACCTCTTGCACTGTAAGGCAGTGTCCTTACCCACTGGGCCACCAGGGAAGTTTCACACACGCAAAGTGTGCGAAAACGCATGTCCACACAAAGACATGCATACACATGTTTTTAATAGCTCTTTTCATCACTACTGAAACTTGGAAGAAATCAAGATGTCCTTCAGGAGATGAATGGATGAATAGACTATGGTACATCCATATAGTGTCATATGATTCATTACTAAGAAGAAATGAGCTAGCAAGCCATAAAAAAGGTTGCGAAGGAGTCTTGAATGTTTGTGTGCTGCTAAGTGAAATAAGTTAGTCTGAAAAGTCTACATACTGTATCTATATATAGTGAGACTATGATATTCTGGAAGAAGCAAAATTATGGAGATAGAAAAATATCCATGCTTGCAAGGAGTTGGAGTGAGTAGGATGGATATATCAAGCACAGAGAATACTTAAGGCAGTAAAAATCCTCTATATATCACTATAATTCTGGTTTTTGCAAATCCATAGAGTGTACAGTGTGAAGTGAGAACTCTATGGTAAAATATGGATTTAGGGTGGTTATAACATGTCAATGCAGAGAGCTTTGTTGATTGTATTAAAAACTGTACTACTCTGGTAGGGGATGCTGATAAAAGGGGAAGCTTTGTATGTTCAGGGATAAGGGCTATACAGAAATTTCTGTACCTTCTGCTCAATTTTGGTATGAAATTAAAACTGATGTTTTAAATAAATTATATGCATTAATATTTCCAAAAGGGAACAAAAACATAGAAATAATCAAGAAAATAAGAGAAAAAATAGTTGAGAACTAAACCATAAGTCTTCAGATTGAAAAGTACTAAATACTATGCAAAATTAATGGGAAAGACATGTATAAAAGACATGTGTGTGTGTGTTCAGACCTGTCCAACTCTGCCATCCAATGAACTGTAGTCTGTTACATTCCTCTGTGGCAAACCTGGAGCTCTCTAGGCAAGAGTATTGGAGTGGGCTGCCATTTCCTACTCCAGGGGATCTTCCTGATCAGGGGATCGAAACAGCATCTCTTCCATCTCGTGCATTAACAGATGGGTTTTTTATCAATGTATCACCTAGGAATTCCTAATGGAAAAGGCATACAATTACATACATCATGACGTTTCATCATAGTATGGATAAAGAGAACATCCTAAAACTTTATAGAGTGGAAAAAAAAATGTTTTTCAGGATTATAAAAATACATTTAACTATTAGAAAAAAACCCATATTTTTTAGATTATTTATTGGGGTATAATTGATTTACAATATTGCATTAGTTTTAGCTATACAGCAAAGTTATTGTTATACATCTTTTACAGAGTTTTGTTGTTTACAGCTGTACATAATCCCAATTCAGTCATAGGTATATCCCTTGCCCCTGCAACCTGAATCCCTCTCCATCTTCCCCCATGTCCCACTCCTCCAGGCTGTTGCATAGCCCCCATGTAAATTCCCTTAGTCTTACAGCTTATTCACAATGGTTGTCTCTTTTACATAGGATAGTGTAAGTTTCCATGTTACTTTTTCCATACCTCTCACCCAATCTTTCCTCTTCCCAATGTCCATACGTCTGTTCTTTATATATGGTTTATATATATATATATATACATGCAATGGAATATTTCTCCTCCACAAAAGAATGCAGAAAAATCCATCCTAATGAGGTGGATGAATTTAGAACCTATTATACAAATTGAAGCTTTGTATGTTCAGGGATAAGGGCTATACAGAAATTTCTGTACCTTCTGCTCAATTTTGGTATGAAATTAAAACTGATGTTTTAAATAAATTATATGCATTAATATTTCCAAAAGGGAACAAAAACATAGAAATAATCAAGAAAATAAGAGAAAAAATAGTTGAGAACTAAACCATAAGTCTTCAGATTGAAAAGTACTAAATACTATGCAAAATTAATGGGAAAGACATGTATAAAAGACATGTGTGTGTGTGTTCAGACCTGTCCAACTCTGCCATCCAATGAACTGTAGTCTGTTACATTCCTCTGTGGCAAACCTGGAGCTCTCTAGGCAAGAGTATTGGAGTGGGCTGCCATTTCCTACTCCAGGGGATCTTCCTGATCAGGGATCGAAACAGCATCTCTTCCATCTCGTGCATTAACAGATGGGTTTTTTATCAATGTATCACCTAGGAATTCCTAATGGAAAAGGCATACAATTACATACATCATGACGTTTCATCATAGTATGGATAAAGAGAACATCCTAAAACTTTATAGAGTGGAAAAAAAAATGTTTTTCAGGATTATAAAAATACATTTAACTATTAGAAAAAAACCCATATTTTTTAGATTATTTATTGGGGTATAATTGATTTACAATATTGCATTAGTTTTAGCTATACAGCAAAGTTATTGTTATACATCTTTTACAGAGTTTTGTTGTTTACAGCTGTACATAATCCCAATTCAGTCATAGGTATATCCCTTGCCCCTGCAACCTGAATCCCTCTCCATCTTCCCCCATGTCCCACTCCTCCAGGCTGTTGCATAGCCCCCATGTAAATTCCCTTAGTCTTACAGCTTATTCACAATGGTTGTCTCTTTTACATAGGATAGTGTAAGTTTCCATGTTACTTTTTCCATACCTCTCACCCAATCTTTCCTCTTCCCAATGTCCATACGTCTGTTCTTTATATATGGTTTATATATATATATATATATACATGCAATGGAATATTTCTCCTCCACAAAAAGAAATGCAGAAAAATCCATCCTAATGAGGTGGATGAATTTAGAACCTATTATACAAATTGAAGCAAGTCAAAAAAAGAAAGACAAATACAGTATACTAACACATATATAAGAAACCATAATTTTAAACCTAAGTTTAATTAATTATCTAAACTTTCATCTAAATGTGAAAAAAACAAAATTAAGATATTTTAGATAAAGAAAATAATCAAGGTTAGTACTCCACACAATACTCAGTTTACACATTTTTATAAGTCTTTCACTAATTATCTAGATGATTATAAGTAATGTTTGAGGCTGTATATGGGTGAGTTTGGGGAGAAGATCAATGACAAAGTTTTTATATTATTCAGAAGAAAGATATAGATAATCATTATATATTGATCAAAATATTTGTCTGTTACATGTTTGAAAATAGTGACAATGAAATCAAAAATAGGATATATATCAAGTAAACCAATAGAAAAAAAGAGGAAAAATTGAAAATGCAAAACTGTAAAAGAAAATACAACAAAATAATAATGTAGCATTTTAATAAACCCAAATTTATGAGCGATCCTAACAAATAAGACTGAGTTCATAGCTTCATTATAGATATTGTTCAAAATTGTTAAAAGTAAATCCATAATATGGGAAAATAAAAATCTACATATGAAAAGTTTAAATAAGCAAAATTACTCATGACTATATATAAATATAATTGTTTTGAAAATATAAACCTATCAAGTAATGTTTACTAATAGAAGACAATTTTATCACTAGAAATAGAATTCAGGTAAGACAGAATAGAATTCAGGTCAAAAATTGTACTGCAGGGCTTCCCTGGTGGTCCAGTGGGTAAGGACACCGCCTTGCAGTTCAAGGGACGCCGATTCGAGCCCTGGCCTGGGAAGATCCCACGTGCCGCGGAGCAGCTGGACCGGTGTGTTCAATTGCCAAGCGAGAGCTCTGGGGCGCATGCACCCAGAGCCGGCGCTCTGCGATAACAGCAGCCACCGCGATGGGAGGTCCACAGGAGCCAAGGAAAAAAGACGGAAGAAAATAAAGAAATGAAAGACCAATAGAAGTGGCCCGCCTGCTCCCCTCCCTCCCTACCCCACCCTCCTCAAATAAATAAATAAATAAATCTTTAAAAAAAAAATTGTACTGCAATTTTTATCTTGTTAAAATTTATTGTTCAGCAAAATATATTTTGAAATATAAAAGAGAAAAGAAAGTGAGAAAATGAAAAGTGCATGCTACATATACTGAAATATATTACAAATTCCATCTCTGCAATTGGTATATCAAAACCCTCAAACTAAGGAAAATTAAGAAATATTAAGATATGAACAATAAAACTATGAATTGACTAATATGTGTTCAACATTTTGAGTGTGCCAAAAGAAAATGCATTTATTCAAAACACACAAAATTGTTTAAAAAAATTGACCTTGGAGTCCAAAGGAATATCTCAGTTCAGTAAAACAGAAGTATATTTTGTAAGCTATACAATAAATAACAATTAATAATGTTTCCCATTAAATAATAAAGCTCTATGGATACATGTATATCTATGGCTGACTCATGTTGATATATGGCTGAACCCAACACAATGGGCAGCAATTTTCCTACAATTAAAAATAAATATTCAGGAAAAAAAGTGCATGATGTAGCCAAAGTATTGGTTGTATTATGTTAAAATATCTCTGTTAATTTCAAATTAACATAGATTTATAACCAAGGAATACACCTACTACTCAAAGCTTCGAAGAGTACAAGAAACAAAAGCAATTTAAAAATAGAGATAAATACAAGAAATAATGGAGTAGAAAATAATAAGGAAGTTGTTTTCACGACCATCACCAAAGCTGGTTCTTTGAAGATTGATAAAATAGAGAAATTTTTGCAAACTTGAATAAGAAAACTATAACAAGAAAAAGATAACATTAAAGTTATAAAAAATATATATTATAAAAAGGGTTAAAATTATAAGATAATACATTTTCATGATGAAAATTTTTTTTAAAATTACTAAGTAAGAATGATTCAAATAAAGTTAATCTGGAATAAAGAATTAATCCAATGATATGCCCACAGGCATGGTAACTGGGAATTGATTTACAATCTGCCTGTTATGACAGGGATCAGGTTTGACACCCAGGCCAGGAAGTTCCCCTGGCCTAAGAAGGGAATGGCAACCCACTCCAGTATTCTTGCCTGGGAAATCCCATGGACAGCGGAGCCTGGTGGGCTATAGTCCCTAGGGTTGCAAAGCTTGGACATAACTGAGGGACTAACAATGACAAACTAACTTAAGCAAACATGGTTTAAAAGTTCATCCAGCTGAATATTTACCACAAAACAGACATGCTTCTAAGCACTATAGGACAATCTAACGAAATCCTCACCAAGAAAAAAAAAAAAAATCACACACCTATGGAGCACATAGAATTTATCTACCATCACATAGTTACAGTAAACAGCCAAGTACATATTGAAACATAAGCTGAGAGCCCATATTTATCTTCTATGTTATTCTGACTTCTCCTAATTGAAACAGATGCCTGCTTCTTTAGGTATATGACTCATACAAGAGCATTCCATAGCCCAATTTTTAGGCTTGAGTAAAGGCAAAACTTGCTATCATCAGAGTGTAATGAACTATTTAAAATTTGTTGTATCCTTTGTAAGTGCAGTGAAACAAGGGGTTTGTGATGTACAGTGCATAGCTTTCCTTTTTTTTCTCTTTTTTCAGGTTTTTTTATTATTATTATTCTTTATTTTAAAGGTTTTACAGAGTTTTGTTGTTCACATACATGTATGTTCCCAGATCAGTGATATGCATATCCATGGTCCCCACCTGCCCAGATCCCCCCATCCCACCCCTCCAGACCTTTGCCCCAAGCCATTGTAAGCACTCCTATTCCCTTAGCACTGTGACACTAGCTATCTTTTCCACACATAACACTATAGGTTTCCTTGTTACTTCCTCCATGCTTCCCCCTTTTCTTTTTTAAAAATTGTAAATTATGAAAGTATGATAGAAGACGAGAAATACAGAATATAGTTACATATAGTTCCACTATACATTGCAAATTTTTAAGTAAATAAATTAAGAGTTTTAGTTGGTGTTTCTGTGTCAAACACTCAAAAATTAATAGAATATATAGAGAAAAGTAGGAAGAAATAGTGTATCTGTAAAACACCATAAACTAATTCAACATAATTAAGATTTATACAATTTTCACCCAAATGTAGGATACAAATTCTATTCAAGTTCCCATAGCATATAAGGTAGAAGATATTAGAACATAGAAAAGGATATACAACAAGGTGCAAGACATTTAATGGTATAAAGATATTGAAATTATACAGTCTTTTTCTTATCACTGTGGAATTAGGTTAGGAATAAGTTTCAAAGGATATTTGAAAAGAAACATGCTGAATATTTACCACAAAACAGACATGCTTCTAAGCACTATAGACATTAACGAAATCCTCACCAAGAAAAAAAACTCACACACCTATGGAGCACATAGAATTTATCTACCATCACATAGTTACAGTAAACAGCCAAGTACATATTGAAACATAAGCTGAGAGCCCATATTTATCTTCTATGTTATTCTGACTTCTCCTAATTGAAACAGATGCCTGCTTCTTTAGGTATATGACTCATACAAGAGCATTCCATAGCCCAATTTTTAGGCTTGAGTAAAGGCAAAACTTGCTATCATCAGAGTGTAATGAACTATTTAAAATTTGTTGTATCCTTTGTAAGTGCAGTGAAACAAGGGGTTTGTGATGTACAGTGCATAGCTTTCCTTTTTTTTCTTTTTTCAGGTTTTTTTATTATTATTATTCTTTATTTTAAAGGTTTTACAGAGTTTTGTTGTTCACATACATGTATGTTCCCAGATCAGTGATATGCATATCCATGGTCCCCACCCGCCCAGATCCCCCCATCCCACCCCTCCAGACCTTTGCCCCAAGCCATTGTAAGCACTCCTATTCCCTTAGCACTGTGACACTAGCTATCTTTTCCACACATAACACTATAGGTTTCCTTGTTACTTCCTCCATGCTTCCCCCTTTTCTTTTTTAAAAATTGTAAATTATGAAAGTATGATAGAAGACGAGAAATACAGAATATAGTTACATATAGTTCCACTATACATTGCAAATTTTTAAGTAAATAAATTAAGAGTTTTAGTTGGTGTTTCTGTGTCAAACACTCAAAAATTAATAGAATATATAGAGAAAAGTAGGAAGAAATAGTGTATCTGTAAAACACCATAAACTAATTCAACATAATTAAGATTTATACAATTTTCACCCAAATGTAGGATACAAATTCTATTCAAGTTCCCATAGCATATAAGGTAGAAGATATTAGAACATAGAAAAGGATATACAACAAGGTGCAAGACATTTAATGGTATAAAGATATTGAAATTATACAGTCTTTTTCTTATCACTGTGGAATTAGGTTAGGAATAAGTTTCAAAGGATATTTGAAAATAACTCACATGTTTTCAAGTGGAATATCACAATAACCAAAAGAGAACTTTGACTTAGCTATTGGAAACCTCAATAAAGTTAGAAGACTGAAATAAACTGAAAAGGTGATTACAGAGAAGACAATATTTAAATAAGAAATTAATACGAAACATTTTCTAAATGTATTTGGAAATCAAATATCAACTTTTAATTGATCTAAAAAGCTGTAACATGGAAATTAGAAAATACTTGTAACAGAATAAAGATAAACAGTGACTTTATCAGAATTTGATGCATTCAACTGAACCTGCTCAACACACACATTTGTTTAGAGAAATCACTAAGTATTTCTTCCTGGATTGCAGTTCTGAAGTCTCTTGGTTCTCTCTCTCTCTCTTTTTTTAAGTTAAGTCTGTCTTAATGTGTAGCAAAGAGCATTATGGTTCTCTCAACATTTATCTCAAAACATAGATACCTCATTAAAATGCATCTTTAAACGACAAAAGTCATCATCCTAAAATGAACTTTCTTTGCTATCAGAAAAAAAATTGCCGTTTTAGGAGGATCCACACTTTTGTGAGCTTGGCAAGAATAAGTTAAAGCTAAGAAATTGTTCCATGTTCTGATTAGGAGTATGATGAACTTTAATTTATGTCAAATGTATAAGTCACTCTTGGAAAACAAAGTATCAGTACCATATCTATATTCTTTTTCAGTGATGTTGCTTCACCCCATAGAGATCACACATCCTGAAAACCTCTCTACTTCCTTTTTATTTTTTTTTTTGGAATCCCTACCCCTTCCCAGACATTTATTTATTTTTTATCGTAAGGAAAATGGAGTGGAGTCAGGATCTACTTCACTTTTAATTGTTCTCTGTCTCTTGGTCGATTTTGCTTATCAAGATAGAAAGAGTAAAATGAGGACTTAAGAAGACCAACAACCATAAATCTCCAATTACTCATATCTGTAAAATGAGAGTTTTTTGTTTTAAAATGTATTTTCTAAGAGAGTGTAACATAAAAATTAAAAGTACAAAATCGAGATGCTGGCTATTTGGTGTGTATCTTGATTCAGCCATTCATTCCTTTGGGGCCAGAGGGCAGTTTCTTAACCCACCAGAGTTTCACATTTCTCTTCTATGAAGGGATAATGACAGTCCTGATCTAGAGGAATGTTGCTAAGATTAAATGAGAGTATACGTAGTTTAACTTAAGCATAAATAAAGATACAATTTTTTCTGTCTTTTAAAACAATTTCGATTATATTAATTATGTATGAAACGCAACTTTTAATGTTTTCTGCAGCTGATTTTTTTTGGTTTTTGGAATCCTAAATCTATGATATTTTAAAAAATATTTTATGTTCTCTATACACTTGATTCTTGGATTACTCCATCCACTGCAAGAGTTTCAGTGATAAATTGCATGCACATACCTTTCACATTGATGTGATTTGGCCTTTCCTAGATCTTCACTCCAAAGCCAAAACAGTCTCCAATGTCTTAATAGATAAATGTACATATGTACTTTATCCTTACCTCAAATCGAATGTATACAATACTAAATATATCATCTTCTCAAAACTCTTTCTTTTCTTTTTTTTTCTGAAAGATACCTCTGCTCTCTCAGTTCTAATGAGTCAGTCTTTCTTATTTAATTAATACCTCTATGTTTCTGATCTATGTACTTAGCCAGTTTGAATTTCTTCTCTCCCCTAATATTCCTCAGATTTGTCTGCTTGTTGATATCCTCTTGCCTAAACTCTTACGATAGTGCCTACTCTATCCAGATCTCTTCCCCCAATTGTCTTCTTCATGTTGTTTTCCATAATCAAAGGAATTATGATTTATTTTGATAAAAAATGACTGTATTCTTCCTTTCAATGAACTACATAGATTTTACCTACCTAATAAATGACAACCAAACTCCTCAACTTAAATTCATTTTATTCTGCTTCTTCTATATACTGCTTAAGCATTTGTAGTTTTTGAACAGATGCTAAGCTTTCCAGCTTCCACATTCTAGTTTAGTTTTCACTTTCTGGATATAATGAGTAAATGCATTTGCACACTAAAGGGAAGGTGGGAAAGGGGGCTAAATTAGAAGGTTGGGATTAACATATAAAATAGATCATCAACAAAGACATACGGTATGATGCAAGAAACTCTACACAATATTCTGTAATAACCTTTGTGGTAAAATAATCTCAAAAGAAGAGATATATGTATACTTATAACTGAATCACTTTGATCTATGCCTGAAACAAACATAACATTGTAAATCAACTACACTCCAGTATAAAATGATTTTTTTAAAAAAGAAACCCTAACCAATATCAAGTACTATCACTTCTGTGAACTGCTTGTGAACAAATAGATTTTTTTTCCTTTTGTCAATTCTTGTGGCATTTTGTTTGCAACAATATTGGCAAGTATCCCCAGAATATTCTGTGAGGCTCCATACTATTTCTCATGCTTGCAACAGACCTTTAATTCTGAATCTATTTTAGAAAATTATTAAACTCCTCCAAGTCTGTATTTTTCTTTGAATCATGGGGAAAATACAAACTTCCTTCATATAAAATAGCACAGAAAATTTAAAGTTCTGATTTTAGGACCAGGGATATAGTAAGTTCTTAATAAATATTAATTTTCTTATACAGTTGCTAGTGATAAAAATTAATCTTCTAATTGCCTAATATGCCCTTATAAAATTATAACTTCTTAAGCAGGAGCATTCTAATTTTGATATTCCTATATATCTCCTCATAGTTCTCTGTGCAGGTCCTTACAGTATTGGCATTTGATTAAATGTATTAAATTAAATTCCATTGCTTAATGACTGTCATAACAGTTGATGTTATAAATTTAGATGATTCTTTAAACAGATCTATTTGTTTTTCTAACCAGAATTTTACTGAAGTTAATTCAATCTCCATTTTAACCAGTATCAATGACATGGGTGGATAGGAATGCCTGACCTGAAGGTTCCGAGGTCAACATTGTACATGAGAACTGCTGTTAATGGAAAAATGCATTATTTTTCTGGAAAACAATTCCAGGAAATATACTGCTATATAGATTGGGTAATATCCATCCAGAATACTATTGAATGTCTGCTATATCCATTGCATTGTCCAAATTTAGATTATGAGTAATAGAGTCATACAAAGTTTACTAACAGGAAAAAAGTAATTATTTAGACAATGTCCCTCTTCATTGTATGAAAATATTTCACACATAATTACCCAGAGGAGATAGAATAAAGAAAGGTTAGTTTTGAAGGTATCCTTCAAAAATGTAATGCCCAAAGAATTTTTGCAATATGATTTTAATTTACTATTAAAAATATATGTAGTGTACACTGCATTATTGTACTTTTCTTTTGTCTATTTTGTGTGGTGATATATACCTTTTTGCGCTATAAGCCATATGATATTCCAAATAAATCTTAGGAGGTTACATGAAAGTAACAGCATAAAAAAGGTCAGGTTGTGTAAATATTATCTTAAATGGCAAAACCACTTAATGTGTTTTTATTACTACTATGTTTCTCCTATAAAGTTATTCTTAATTCTACAAAAAACACTTTGATAAGTCAAAATTGAATATTATATATGTCAATTCAGTGTTGAATTGAGATTAATTAGAAATGTGAGAAACAGGCACAGTGCCACCGCAAACTGACCTACAAATTAGTGAAATCCTAGCAAATGCATATTTCAGGCACTGTCTCCGAAAATTGGATATAAGTAATTTAAATGTATATTAGGTCTAAAGTAATTTAAGTCTATGCTATATTTCTCCATAATTTCCTGCTTTACTGTCCAAATATTTCAAATTCATTTCCCTGACATAAACCCAAAAAATGTACTTGGCAATCTATATGCAAAAAATGCAAACCAAAAAATAGCATGATGACCAAATTATTAATGCTGAATTATTAAGCATTAATGAGGAATCACCAAGATGGCAGAGTAGGAAGATGCTAAGCTCACCTCCTTCCATGGGCACACCAAAGCTACAACTAATTACAGAGCTACTATTGATAAGAAACACTCAAATCTAGAAAAAGAAATGCATAGCAGGGGCAGGTATATGATAGAGTCAAGACCTATATTCCAGAAACAGGAGGATAATTACAATTAAGAGATTCTTCACAAGGAGTGCATGGGGAGGGGAGTGGGGAAAACCTTCATCAGGTTTCACAAATCAGGGTCCTGTACTAAAGAAGAATTTATGACTGCATATAGATTGTGTAATATCCATCCAGAATACTATTGAATGTCTGCTATATCCATTGCATTGTCCAAATTTAGATTATGAGTAATAGAGTCATACAAAGTTTACTAACAGGAAAAAAGTAATTATTTAGACAATGTCCCTCTTCATTGTATGAAAATATTTCACACATAATTACCCAGAGGAGATAGAATAAAGAAAGGTTAGTTTTGAAGGTATCCTTCAAAAATGTAATGCCCAAAGAATTTTTGCAATATGATTTTAATTTACTATTAAAAATATATGTAGTGTACACTGCATTATTGTACTTTTCTTTTGTCTATTTTGTGTGGTGATATATACCTTTTTGCGCTATAAGCCATATGATATTCCAAATAAATCTTAGGAGGTTACATGAAAGTAACAGCATAAAAAAGGTCAGGTTGTGTAAATATTATCTTAAATGGCAAAACCACTTAATGTGTTTTTATTACTACTATGTTTCTCCTATAAAGTTATTCTTAATTCTACAAAAAACACTTTGATAAGTCAAAATTGAATATTATATATGTCAATTCAGTGTTGAATTGAGATTAATTAGAAATGTGAGAAACAGGCACAGTGCCACCGCAAACTGACCTACAAATTAGTGAAATCCTAGCAAATGCATATTTCAGGCACTGTCTCCGAAAATTGGATATAAGTAATTTAAATGTATATTAGGTCTAAAGTAATTTAAGTCTATGCTATATTTCTCCATAATTTCCTGCTTTACTGTCCAAATATTTCAAATTCATTTCCCTGACATAAACCCAAAAAATGTACTTGGCAATCTATATGCAAAAAATGCAAACCAAAAAATAGCATGATGACCAAATTATTAATGCTGAATTATTAAGCATTAATGAGGAATCACCAAGATGGCAGAGTAGGAAGATGCTAAGCTCACCTCCTTCCATGGGCACACCAAAGCTACAACTAATTACAGAGCTACTATTGATAAGAAACACTCAAATCTAGAAAAAGAAATGCATAGCAGGGGCAGGTATATGATAGAGTCAAGACCTATATTCCAGAAACAGGAGGATAATTACAATTAAGAGATTCTTCACAAGGAGTGCATGGGGAGGGGAGTGGGGAAAACCTTCATCAGGTTTCACAAATCAGGGGTCCTGTACTAGGAAGATGAACCCTTAGAATGTTTGACCGTGATGGCCAGGAGTGCTTATTGCCTGGAGAATTCCATGGAAGCAGAAGCTTGGAGGCTACAGTCCGTGAACTCACAAAGAGTCAGACATGACTGAGATACTAATACTTCCAAAGGACTTCCTTGGTGTCTCAGATAGTAAAGACTTCAACTGCAATGCAAGAGACCTGAGCTCGGTCCCTAGGTCGGGAAGATACCCTCGAGAAGAAAATGCCTATCCAGCTCCAGTATTCTTGACTGGAAAATTCCATGTTTAGAAGAGATTGGCAGGCTAAGCTAGAAAGAATTGAGAAAACAACATTTTTTCACTTTTCAGTAGAGTGAGAGGGCTGTAGGAAATAGATACTCACTCTTAAAGGATGTACACAAAACCTCGCATGCTCTGGGACCCAGGGAATAAACAATAATTTGAAAGAATGCTGGATAAGACTCATTTGCTTATCTTGGAAAGCCTCCCAGAGAGGTGGGAGGCAATTGGAGCTCATTATGGAGACATTGATATGGGTGGCAGCCATTTTGAGAGCTTTTCCTACCACATGGACAGTGGTGCTGACAAGCACCTTGTTGGAGTCCTCCCTCTAGCTTATTAGCACCAGGACTCAGCCCAACTACCAGTCTGTCAACATGACTACTGACATGCCTTAAGCCAAGTAACTAGCCCAGTGGGGACAGTGCCACACCCACCAGCAGGCAGGCTGCCTTAAGAACCCCTGAGCTCAAAGCCATCTGAAAACATGACCCTGTCCCTCAGAGGGCCAAAGTCCAAGCCCAAAAACCAGTAAGACAGACTTAATCTAAGAGCCTCTTGGCACAAACCTCACCTGCCTGAGGACCAACATATCAGCCGAGGGATCCCTGGGTTCAGCCTTATATATTCATGGGCTGAAATCAGCCCTAAGACCCACTGTGCTTCATTGCCACCCATCAGAAGATAGACATTATTCTCAGGGCAATCATCTCTCTAATCTACTCTGGAAGGACGTATCACACTCACTAGCAGGCCAACACAAGCCCCAGAATCCCCAAGGCCCTGACCATCCTAACTAGCAGGCCAACATTCATTTAAGACAGTTTCCCTTAACTAGCCACCCTGGGATCTGGGCCTAGCAGCCAATTAACCGACACCAGATTTGGGAGCCCTGAACCCTGCAGACAGAGACCCTCAAGACCCAACTCTGTCTGCAAGTCGGCTGGCACTAAATCCAGGACCCTTCTTTACCCATCGTTGGGTTTGCACCATTCTTGGAATCCTCTGATCCATGACCTCACCCAGCAACAGGACAATGCCAGCCCAAAGATCTCTTGAGCCCCTCAGCCAAACTGGTCCTGCAGCCGTCTCACCCACCAACGAGTGAATACCAGTTCTAAGACACAACCCTTCAGTCAGTCTTCCCAGGATACAGCCCCATTCAGAGGCCAAATTCATCAATAGAGAATTGATAAGAATTGATAAAGAAGATATGGACTATCAGTCACCCATATAAGGGAATGAAATCTTGTGACAACTTGTGCGGGTTTGGAGGTTATTATGCTAAGTGAAATAAGTCAGACAGAACAACTACTGTATGACTTCACTTACATGTGAAGTCTAAATAAATGAAACCAATGGACAAACATAATGAAATACAATCAAAAATTATAGGTAAGTAGAATAGACAAGAGTTTTCCAGAGAGGAAGGAGGTAGGGAGACAGGACAAATAAATGAGGGAGATTAAAAGATATATACTTCCAGTTGAAAGAGAAATGAGTAGTGGGTATAGCATATAAATTGTGGAAAATATAGTCAATAATTACATAATAAAACGTATTATGTACCATTCAAATGAATGGTAACATTTGTAGTTAAACTTAGTGTGTGATCAGTTTGCAGTGTAAATATTGAATCTCTGTGTTTTGTTATGGGAACTAACAGTGTCGTAGGTCAATTCTACTTCAGAAACTAATAACCTTCCAGTTAAAAGATAACTAATTATTGAAGGTGCAAAGTACAACATTAACATTGTTGTTTGTTACATATAAACATTAAGACAGTAAATCCTAAGAGTTCTCACCAAAGGAAGAAATTTTCCAATTTTCTTTAATGACCTAACTTATTGTGATAATTGCTTCATGATATATGTAAATCAAATCACTATGCTATGTGCCTGTATGCATATAGCATATAGAGTCATCTCTGACTCTGTGCAATCCTATGGACTGTAGCCTGCCAAGTTCTTCTGTCCATGGTATTCTCCAGACAAGAATATTGGAGTGAGTTGGAATCTTCCTGAGTGGAGTGAGTGGAATCTTTCTGACTCAGGAAAGATACCTGAGTCTCTTATGTCTCCTGCATTGGCAAGCTGGTTCTTTACCACTACAGTCACCTCAGAAGGGCATTATACTGTATAACCTAAACTTATATAGTGCTATATGTCAATCATGTATCAATGACACTGGAAGAAAAATAAGTTGAGACTAGCACAAGAGTTCTAGTGATGACAGAGATGGAATAAGCTCATTACAGTCTATCTTTCCCCATTATTGTAACAAAAAACCCAGGACAGAATTCAAAGAATGACTATGTTAACTCTGTAATGTAAAAAATGCAGATGAAGTGGAAGGGAAGTGAGACTTAAAGAAGAAAAGAAAGTCCATGACTTTCCTCATTATTTACCCTCTCCTCTTTACCTCCTGGCTTTTACCTGAAAGTACAAGTAGAGATGGATGGTAAAGCTTAGGAGGAAAACTGTATCTTTCAAACTAAAAGGACAGAGAGTAGATTGGAAGGAAAGTCTCCTTTTATTGATATTCTTTCTTCCCGCTGCCCGGACAGAGTTCCAGTCATCAACTCACTCTGCTTCTATGGCAGGATATCTAAACCTCAGAGTAAAAACATCCTTCTGTTTGGAGAAACTGAGAAAGTGACCCCAATGGGCCAAAAAGTGTATGGGAGATCACCATTATTTTGTCTCTCATTTCTGTCTCAGTTTGACCTGAGAAGGGTACAGTATTGAAAAATTGTTCCATATCACAAAAGGGTAAACCATGAAAGAAATTCTGGTTTTCCAGTCAAGAGACGGGAAAAAGGAGCTCTCAGGGAACGAAAGAGTGGCTAGATACTGAAGGTGCAAAGTACAACATTAACAGTTGTTTGTTACATATAAACATTAAGACAGTAAATCCTAAGAGTTCTCACCAAAGGAAGAAATTTTCCAATTTTCTTTAATGACCTAACTTATTGTGATAATTGCTTCATGATATATGTAAATCAAATCACTATGCTATGTGCCTGTATGCATATAGCATATAGAGTCATCTCTGACTCTGTGCAATCCTATGGACTGTAGCCTGCCAAGTTCTTCTGTCCATGGTATTCTCCAGACAAGAATATTGGAGTGAGTTGGAATCTTCCTGAGTGGAGTGAGTGGAATCTTTCTGACTCAGGAAAGATACCTGAGTCTCTTATGTCTCCTGCATTGGCAAGCTGGTTCTTTACCACTACAGTCACCTCAGAAGGGCATTATACTGTATAACCTAAACTTATATAGTGCTATATGTCAATCATGTATCAATGACACTGGAAGAAAAATAAGTTGAGACTAGCACAAGAGTTCTAGTGATGACAGAGATGGAATAAGCTCATTACAGTCTATCTTTCCCCATTATTGTAACAAAAAACCCAGGACAGAATTCAAAGAATGACTATGTTAACTCTGTAATGTAAAAAATGCAGATGAAGTGGAAGGGAAGTGAGACTTAAAGAAGAAAAGAAAGTCCATGACTTTCCTCATTATTTACCCTCTCCTCTTTACCTCCTGGCTTTTACCTGAAAGTACAAGTAGAGATGGATGGTAAAGCTTAGGAGGAAAACTGTATCTTTCAAACTAAAAGGACAGAGAGTAGATTGGAAGGAAAGTCTCCTTTTATTGATATTCTTTCTTCCCGCTGCCCGGACAGAGTTCCAGTCATCAACTCACTCTGCTTCTATGGCAGGATATCTAAACCTCAGAGTAAAAACATCCTTCTGTTTGGAGAAACTGAGAAAGTGACCCCAATGGGCCAAAAAGTGTATGGGAGATCACCATTATTTTGTCTCTCATTTCTGTCTCAGTTTGACCTGAGAAGGGTACAGTATTGAAAAATTGTTCCATATCACAAAAGGGTAAACCATGAAAGAAATTCTGGTTTTCCAGTCAAGAGACTGGAAAAAGGAGCTCTCAGGGAACCAAAGAGTGGCTAGATAACTAAGGAGATGAGAAAAGAAAATGGGGATAGCCAAATACTGTATCTGAACTGACAAAAACCAGGCTAAGTCCAGTTTGTGCATGATAGAACAGACACCAATAAACATAATCAAAGCTTTGTGAGCTGAATTATTGTTTACACCAACATGTAAATCCCAGGCTGATCACTGAATGAATAAGATCAAGAAAATTCAAAAAGCGTAGTATAGTTTTGAAAACTTGAAATGATTTTGAAAGTACTGCCTGCAAAAGGCAAATTAAAACTTTTGATCTGAATTTAACCATGCCAACTGTCTGCTAAAACAAATAATAAGAAAAAAATGTACACTTAATCTTCAAAGAATTTTAACAGGGCTTGGATTTTTACAACAAAATACTCAAAATGTACAGGAGAGACTCCAAAATCACTTGACATTGAAAGAACTGAGAAAATCCGGACAACACCAGTGGAAAAAATAATTAAAATGCCAATCCCAAGAAGGCTCAGATATTGAAATTATCAGGCAAAGATTTTAAGTAGTTTATCACTGTGCCCTGCAAGCTAAAGTTGATCTTTCTCAAAATTAATAAAAATGTGGAAATTTTGAGCATAGAAATAGGAATCATATTATAGAACTATGTACCTAATAAAATGTTATAAGTAAAATCACAAAGAATGTGATCAAATTTCATTGAAAGTGTTCAATAGAAGACATGGAACTTAAATAGTAAAGATCTGGTGAACTTAAAGAGAGATCAGTAGAAATTTTCCAATCTTAACGATAGAGGAAAAATTAAACAAAAATAAGCAGAGCTGAAGCACGCATGGGTCTAATATCAGAGGTCTAAGAATCATTTCACTAACATTCTAGAAAAAGAAGCCAAAAATAGGCATAGAATTTAAAAAAATTGAAAGAGTAATGATCTGAAAATTGACTCTCAAAATCTTAACAGACTTTTATCCTTATCTTCATTTCAAGTAAATTTCTGTTGTCCAAAGTCCAGTCTTTCCTTGTGTGATAGAACTCTCTCATTTCTGTCTCAGTTTGACCTGAGAAGGGTACAGTATTGAAAAATTGTTCCATATCACAAAAGGGTAAACCATGAAAGAAATTCTGGTTTTCCAGTCAAGAGACTGGAAAAAGGAGCTCTCAGGGAACCAAAGAGTGGCTAGATAACTAAGGAGATGAGAAAAGAAAATGGGGATAGCCAAATACTGTATCTGAACTGACAAAAACCAGGCTAAGTCCAGTTTGTGCATGATAGAACAGACACCAATAAACATAATCAAAGCTTTGTGAGCTGAATTATTGTTTACACCAACATGTAAATCCCAGGCTGATCACTGAATGAATAAGATCAAGAAAATTCAAAAAGCGTAGTATAGTTTTGAAAACTTGAAATGATTTTGAAAGTACTGCCTGCAAAAGGCAAATTAAAACTTTTGATCTGAATTTAACCATGCCAACTGTCTGCTAAAACAAATAATAAGAAAAAAATGTACACTTAATCTTCAAAGAATTTTAACAGGGCTTGGATTTTTACAACAAAATACTCAAAATGTACAGGAGAGACTCCAAAATCACTTGACATTGAAAGAACTGAGAAAATCCGGACAACACCAGTGGAAAAAATAATTAAAATGCCAATCCCAAGAAGGCTCAGATATTGAAATTATCAGGCAAAGATTTTAAGTAGTTTATCACTGTGCCCTGCAAGCTAAAGTTGATCTTTCTCAAAATTAATAAAAATGTGGAAATTTTGAGCATAGAAATAGGAATCATATTATAGAACTATGTACCTAATAAAAATGTTATAAGTAAAATCACAAAGAATGTGATCAAATTTCATTGAAAGTGTTCAATAGAAGACATGGAACTTAAATAGTAAAGATCTGGTGAACTTAAAGAGAGATCAGTAGAAATTTTCCAATCTTAACGATAGAGGAAAAATTAAACAAAAATAAGCAGAGCTGAAGCACGCATGGGTCTAATATCAGAGGTCTAAGAATCATTTCACTAACATTCTAGAAAAAGAAGCCAAAAATAGGCATAGAATTTAAAAAAATTGAAAGAGTAATGATCTGAAAATTGACTCTCAAAATCTTAACAGACTTTTATCCTTATCTTCATTTCAAGTAAATTTCTGTTGTCCAAAGTCCAGTCTTTCCTTGTGTGATAGAACTCCAGTATTGTATCTAGCTAAAATGAAGTCATCCTTTCTTGCTCCATTTGCACCAGATAGGGCTATATAACTGCGTGCTGGCCAGTGAGTGTAAGTAGACGTGATTTGTGTTACTTCTAGGAGATTTCATTACAACTACATGGTGTGTTTCTTCTTCCTTTTCTTTTTCTCTCTGTCTGAAATGTCCATCTTTTAAACCTAATACTAAGTATTTATTGACAAAAAAATTAAAAAAAGTCCAAAAGATGGAAGAAAAATGGACCTCGACAACATGGACTGATCATTCAAAGACTTCTAGAGAGCAGATAAAAAACCTGTTTAAACTATTCTCATTTAATTGGGAGTTTGTTGTTATCATTGTTCAGTCGTTAAGTCATGTTTGACTGTTGCCAACCCATCGACAATAGCTTGTCAGGTTCCCTGTCCATGGGATGGCCCAGGCAAGAATACTGGAGTAGATTGTCATTTATTTATCCTAAATACTGTAGGAACTTAGATCAGTTACAACTCAGACATTCCCTTGGTACACTATCAAAAATAGCCCCTCCCAAAATACTTTCTATCATATGATTTTACTTTATTAACTTTGTACAATCTATTGCATCTCAATTTAGCTGCAGAGTATTTTCTCTAAATAGTATTTGGATTTTCCCAAGCACATATTTGTACAAATAGTTCACTACTTTAAACATACTGAAGACTGAATTAGTAGTTTTTTAAAGGTTTTTCTTCCATGGAATTAATAACTTCCTGGTTTTCTATAATATCAAATCTAAAGTAAGGATGGAAAATACCTAAAAAAAATTCATTGTATTTAGTCGTTTCATAATTAGTGACTTAGTACATTCTAAAACTTAAAATACAATGCCTAATTTAAATGAAAAAAAAGCTTAAAAAAAATAAATACAAAAAACTAAAAAAAAAAAAAAAATGGCACAATATTTAACACTGAAAAGAGCAGGCTAAGTATTTGTATTTGCCATTTCGACAAAGCACAATGGACAGCAGATCATATTTTATTTAGTTCTCCAACAGATGGAAGGATGGAAGAAAACCAGTGTCACTAAGTAAGAGGTGGGATACATCCAAAATTAATGACAGAAAATATAAGGAGTTTATTCCATACCTTTCCTGAACTGAAAAAAAAGAAGCCCGTGTTATATGAAACAGTAAATTATTAAAATGAGCATACCTTTGTGTAAATGAACAATTTATAGAGTCATTGTACATATTGAAAATTGATTGAGGTACCAGTTCTTTGTATCTTATTTCAATATTGGTTTTTAACTAACTTCTACATTTTATTTTTAATTTAAAATTCAATTAGGGGGCTTCCCCTGGTGGTCCAGTGGGTAAGGACACCACCTTGCAGTGCAAGGGGCACCAGTTCAAGCCCTGGACTGAAAAGATCCCACATGCCGTGGAGCAGCTGCACTGATGTGTCCAATTACCGAGCCAGAGCTCTGGAGCATATGCGCCTAGAGCCGTTGCTCTGCAACGACAGACACCACAGCGATGGGAGGCCCACAGGAGCCAAAGAACAAAGACGGATGAACATAGAGAAATGAAAGACCAATAGAAGTGGCACACCTGCTCCCCTTCCTCCCCAACCCGACCCCTGCCCAAAAAAAAAAAAATTCAATTAGGATAGTGATTTTGTTTTGTTATTCATAGTGTTTTCTTTTTTGCTTTATTTTTTGTCTGGTTTATTTAGAGACAAATATCCATCAGTTTGCCAGAGTTACTAGCTTTACATGAAACAATTACTTGCCAACTCTAAACCCACCCCTTTATCTACTAAAAGTGTAGAGAAATGGTAAATCTGTTAGAGTAATCTTATTTTACATATGAACTTAACTTTCCTTGTGTACAAAATTATTCTTTCAAACTTAGATATTTTAATTATTAGTAGTAAGAAATAATAATGAGCCACCTCATATAAGATGCAATAAAGGGCTTCCCCTGGTGGTCCAGTGGATAAGGACACCGCCTTGCAGTGCAAGGGGCGCTGGTTCGATCCCTGGCCTGGGAAGATCCCACATGCCGCAGAGCAGCTGGACTGATGTGTCCAATCACCGAGCCGGAGCTCTGGAGCGCATGCGCCCAGAGCTGGCGCTCTGCGACAACAGACGCCACCGCGATGGGAGGCCTGCAGGAGCCAAAGAACAAAGACGGATGAAAATAGAGAAATGAAAGACCAATAGAAGTGGCCTGCCCGCTCCCCTCCCTCCCCAACCCGACCCCCACCCAAAATAAATAAATAAATAAATCTTTAAAAAAAAAAATACATTGGAATACCAATTTAGCATTAATAAAATAACTGTATCCCCCAGTGAGCACACTCTATGAGATAATTCTGGATGGGAAGAGGAGATTGGAAATGAAAAATAGACAGTTGTCCCAAAACATGACCTCAACTAGCTACATGAAATAAAATATCCAACCATGTTGGACCAACAAATAGTATTAGCTGTTTCTCACATATCAGAAAGTTCAGCAACTGGTGTCCAATAAAGCCTAGTTAATTTAACCCAGTCAACCATGTCCATAATCCCATCTCTCTGCTTCGCTTCTTAGCTTATAATACTTATATTTCTTTCCTCAAAGTGTAGCTGAAGCTACTGTAAAAATATGGTTGCCCAATATTTCAGACATCATGGCAGTATTTTAAGCAACAAGAAGGAAAGTGTGCAACAAGAAGGGGATGCAATTTTTTCCTAGAAATATCACAAAAGTCAATTTTGTCTTTAAGGAAAGTGGAGAAATCTGACCATTTACATTACACACAAAACAACAATGATATTCCGTGAAGAAAAGTTATTTCTCATTAGGCAAGTATATCATGACTACATTTTTCCAAAGGTCTTTTTCTTACAGAAGATAAGCCTGTGGAAAGTCAAGTAATTTGGGGAACACAGCCACAAACAAGCTTTCTTCTTCTAAAATATGATACCGATGGTTAAGAGCATATACTCTGGTGTCTCATTCTTTTCCCAACCTTAGTATCCAACATATAACAGACTCATACAAATCAATAGCAAACAAACAAATAACAGAAAGAAGGGATACAAATGGTTGATAGATACTTGAAAAGGGGTTCAATATCACTAATTAGGGAAATGCAAGTCAAAAGAAACCCTGGTATTCCCCAACCATGCCGCAGAGCGGCTGGCCTGATGTGTCCAATCACCGAGCCGGAGCTCTGGCGCGCATGCGCCCAGAGCTGGCGCTCTGCGACAACAGACGCCACCGCGATGGGAGGCCTGCAGGAGCCAAAGAACAAAGACGGATGAAAATAGAGAAATGAAAGACCAATAGAAGTGGCCTGCCCGCTCCCCTCCCTCCCCAACCCGACCCCCACCCAAAATAAATAAATAAATAAATCTTTAAAAAAAAAAAATACATTGGAATACCAATTTAGCATTAATAAAATAACTGTATCCCCCAGTGAGCACACTCTATGAGATAATTCTGGATGGGAAGAGGAGATTGGAAATGAAAAATAGACAGTTGTCCCAAAACATGACCTCAACTAGCTACATGAAATAAAATATCCAACCATGTTGGACCAACAAATAGTATTAGCTGTTTCTCACATATCAGAAAGTTCAGCAACTGGTGTCCAATAAAGCCTAGTTAATTTAACCCAGTCAACCATGTCCATAATCCCATCTCTCTGCTTCGCTTCTTAGCTTATAATACTTATATTTCTTTCCTCAAAGTGTAGCTGAAGCTACTGTAAAAATATGGTTGCCCAATATTTCAGACATCATGGCAGTATTTTAAGCAACAAGAAGGAAAGTGTGCAACAAGAAGGGGATGCAATTTTTTCCTAGAAATATCACAAAAAGTCAATTTTGTCTTTAAGGAAAGTGGAGAAATCTGACCATTTACATTACACACAAAACAACAATGATATTCCGTGAAGAAAAGTTATTTCTCATTAGGCAAGTATATCATGACTACATTTTTCCAAAGGTCTTTTTCTTACAGAAGATAAGCCTGTGGAAAGTCAAGTAATTTGGGGAACACAGCCACAAACAAGCTTTCTTCTTCTAAAATATGATACCGATGGTTAAGAGCATATACTCTGGTGTCTCATTCTTTTCCCAACCTTAGTATCCAACATATAACAGACTCATACAAATCAATAGCAAACAAACAAATAACAGAAAGAAGGGATACAAATGGTTGATAGATACTTGAAAAGGGGTTCAATATCACTAATTAGGGAAATGCAAGTCAAAATCAAACAAGACATCACTTCACATGTGTTAAGATGGCTGTTGTCAAAAAGGGGATAAATGTTGGCAAAGATGAAGAAAAAAAGGAAGCTTTGTGCATTCTGTGTGTGTGTGTGTTGGAATATGATTTGGCCATTAAAAGAGAATGGGATGCTGCTATTTGCAACAACATGTATGCAAGTGGATGACATAATATCAAATAAGATAAAATTTAATTGTACCTTTTGAGTATAGAAAGTTATCAGATCAATGAATTTTAAAAATCTAAATAATGTTTATCCTTTTAGAATTAACCCATTTATGGGCACAAAAGTTAATCTACAGAATCAGAAATTAGTCTCATTCAACGATTCTAAAGAAGAAAGTTTGAGTCATATAATTTTTAATATTTCATCTAGTATATAAGGTAAACAGCAAGAGATTTCTAAAACAAAACATAATATTCTTAAATAAATTTAGGAAGAATAAAATGTAATTCCTAATTAACAAAAATTATTGCAAGATATTGACTTCCACGGTTGCCATTCCAACAACTCATCCTCAGCATTCTTCTCTGAGACAGAGACGAATGTATTCCTGAAAAGAGGAAGCATATCAGATCTCATAGCGTTTCTCAATGCTCTTCACTTACGTAGACCTTGTCTCAAGGAGTCAATCTAGAGTTAGAAGTGTTTTGCAAAAAAAAAAAAAAATTCTGCCCAATAGAGATTGTGGAAATTAATAGGGCCATTATCTCTCAAATGGAGTTACCCTTCAGACAAAGAGTTAGCCACCTGGAGTAGAAATCAAGACACAACGGAAAGAAGTTAAGGAAGAGAAGTAGCTGAGTCTATAATGATGAGGAATATAGATGGAACCAAAGAGCACTAACTTTGGAAAGAACCACTACTACTTTTCCAATTCAATCACCTGCTTTTAAAGAGTTCTAAGCAGCATTATACTTGGCTGAGATGACTGTCTCATTCTTTTCCCAACCTTAGTATCCAACATATAACAGACTCATACAAATCAATAGCAAACAAACAAATAACAGAAAGAAGGGATACAAATGGTTGATAGATACTTGAAAAGGGGTTCAATATCACTAATTAGGGAAATGCAAGTCAAAATCAAACAAGACATCACTTCACATGTGTTAAGATGGCTGTTGTCAAAAAGGGGATAAATGTTGGCAAAGATGAAGAAAAAAAGGAAGCTTTGTGCATTCTGTGTGTGTGTGTGTTGGAATATGATTTGGCCATTAAAAGAGAATGGGATGCTGCTATTTGCAACAACATGTATGCAAGTGGATGACATAATATCAAATAAGATAAAATTTAATTGTACCTTTTGAGTATAGAAAGTTATCAGATCAATGAATTTTAAAAATCTAAATAATGTTTATCCTTTTAGAATTAACCCATTTATGGGCACAAAAGTTAATCTACAGAATCAGAAATTAGTCTCATTCAACGATTCTAAAGAAGAAAGTTTGAGTCATATAATTTTTAATATTTCATCTAGTATATAAGGTAAACAGCAAGAGATTTCTAAAACAAAACATAATATTCTTAAATAAATTTAGGAAGAATAAAATGTAATTCCTAATTAACAAAAATTATTGCAAGATATTGACTTCCACGGTTGCCATTCCAACAACTCATCCTCAGCATTCTTCTCTGAGACAGAGACGAATGTATTCCTGAAAAGAGGAAGCATATCAGATCTCATAGCGTTTCTCAATGCTCTTCACTTACGTAGACCTTGTCTCAAGGAGTCAATCTAGAGTTAGAAGTGTTTTGCAAAAAAAAAAAAAAATTCTGCCCAATAGAGATTGTGGAAATTAATAGGGCCATTATCTCTCAAATGGAGTTACCCTTCAGACAAAGAGTTAGCCACCTGGAGTAGAAATCAAGACACAACGGAAAGAAGTTAAGGAAGAGAAGTAGCTGAGTCTATAATGATGAGGAATATAGATGGAACCAAAGAGCACTAACTTTGGAAAGAACCACTACTACTTTTCCAATTCAATCACCTGCTTTTAAAGAGTTCTAAGCAGCATTATACTTGGCTGAGATGACTGTCTTCTTTACTCCTCCTTGTACACTTACAGAAAGACTCATTTATTATGACTTCAGAGCAATACATTGGCTGAATTCAGTGATTCATAGAGATTCCATGATCAAATAAATGCTGTTGGTGATTAAAGTGTTTCTGAAATGACTGAAATATAATAATGATGATGAGAAAGTAACCTTTGAGAAGGATAATTAGAAAGGTATTTTAACCAAAAATTAACCCAAATAAGTTAAATTATACTCCTCGATGAAGGTGACAACAGAAGATGGGCACACAATCTCTATGATGTCTTTAAAATTGAACCTAAAGTTAGTCTTTCTGTAATGCATCCAGGAAACGGATATTTTGGTGCATATATGAAAAAGATATCCGCCTATGGATATGATAGTTTGACGGGAAAACAGAATGTGATATGTAAATTATAAATAGCAGAGACAAGAAACTGTCAACAATTTAAATAATAAGAAACTATTTTATCAATGTAGCTTTAGCATATTTTAATAGCTGGAGTATGGGTCACATGTCAAAATTCTCAAGATTTTTCTCTAATGATAATTTTCACATATTTTGAATTGATCATTTTTTCAAGATTTGTTATTGTGTTTGTATGTAATATTATTATATCAATAAAAAATATTGATTCCATCACAACATTGAATGCTATTTCCATGAATAGAATGTATCTCTTTTTTTATAAAAATCTGGATTAAAGTCCCTGAGCAATGTTTTTTAAGTTTTCTTTTAATAACACATCACATTTCTTGTTTGATTTTTTTTTTCTGAGATGTTATGCATATGATTATGCTCTTGTGAGTAGAAACTCATTTTCACTTTTAATTTTAGCTGAATTTTTACCTCTATATGACTGCTTTTAAATAATCATATATATATATTCCTCTGTTTTTATGCTCCAGATAAGTTTCTTTATTTATAAGTATAAAAAAAATCAAAAGAATATTGTATGCTCCTTTAAAATGTTTATATTACTTGATTTCTTTATGAACTAATTGCATTAATTCATGCTTCCAGTTTTAAATAATACTGATTACAGTGGGCCTTTATGTCTTGGTCTTCACTTTAGATGGAACATTTCAGGCTGACTCTTGTTTTAAGACATTTTTGTCATATCAGTGAGGCCACTCTGAAATCTCCTTTTAAGATTGACTGAATAATAACATTGATTTTTAATTTTATCAAGTGTCTTATCAGCATCTATAGAAATTATTATTTTATTCCTTGTCATATTGTTGTGCTGTCTTGCATGCTAGTAGATTTTCTAGTTATGAACTACATTTCTGTTCCTGGTATAAATTTCATTTCTTCATGTTGACATTATTGAGAGTTTATTCACAAATATCTTCTAAAAGAGAAATTCCTTTCCTCCTTCATCCTCTGTATTCTTAAAATTATCAGTCTGAACAAAGTTCTATATTTTAAAAGGTTCTATAAAATCAGTCTACAAAGATGTTTAGTTATAGTGTAATTGTCAAACTTATTCATTTCTTCTCAGTAATGAATTTGCTCAGTTTTTTAAATCTCCTCGGAACGAAATTGATTTTTTTTTTTTTTTTCCAAAATAAGTCATGTATCTTATAGAGCTCTCTTTGTATTTAGTGGCTTGGACTTAAATTTTTAATCTCTTAAATCTAGTAACAACTATTTAATTAATTATTTTGTATATTCTATAAAGTGTTAAATGCAATCTAAATTTTTTTGACTATCATTTGCTTCTTTCTTTTTTTCTAAGGGGGTACCTTAATGCCATTTAATGTCTCTAATAAGGACATAAGGACATAAGGAGACATTTCATTCATTGTATTTGTATTAGAATGAAGAATTTCTGGAAAATTGCATATATAAGTGATTTATGCATATGCATGCTTAGTCATTAAATGGTGTCTGGCTCTTTCTGACTATGAACTGCAGCCGTTGAGTTCCTCTGTCCATGGGATTTTCCAGGCAAGAAGAGTACTGGAGAGGATTGCCATTCTCTTCCCCAGGGGATCTGGATCCAGGTAGTGAACCCGTGTCTCCTGTGTCTCTTCGTTTGGAAAGTGGATTCTGTACAACTTGATCCACTTTGAAAGTCTATTTAACCACTGTGGAATCTAAAATATAACACAAATCAACTTATCTACAAAACAGAAACAAGCCACAGACGTAGAGAATAGATATGTGGTTGTCAAAGGGGCAAAGAAAGGTGAGATGGATGGACTGGGAGTTTGGGATTAAAAGACACAAAAGTATAAGACAGACAACAAGGTCCTATTGTATAAGCACAAGGAACTGCATCCTGTAAGAAACCATAATGGAAAAGGATATGAAAAAGAATGTGTATATAGATATATATACACATATATATCTATATACACATATATATACATATATCTATCTGTGTATAATTGAGCCACTTTTGTATATAGAAGAAATTAACACAGCATTATAAATCAACTATACCTCAATTTGAAAAAGAGGGGATAAAAAGAATTATATAATTGCAATTATACAATAATATAATATGATATAACTATATAATTGCTTATGCATATTCTCCAATCCTTGTCCAGAGTTTATCTCTACTGAATCTACATAAAACCAATTACAATATTTGTGTTTTAGAAAAAAAAAATGTATTGAATTCTGTCCTTCATTTTTCTTTTTACCTTTAAAACAAGATAATAATGTATTGTTCTCTCGTCATGTTGTTAACAGAGTTTGGTTCATAATCTTTGCCAAAAAAGGATGGACCACAAACCTGTGCTTGAGTAACTACTTTGTATTTTCTATAGCCTTATTTTTTTATGTGTAAATGTAATTGTTTTGAGTTAACTTTTATAGAAAAATCAAAGATTATATTTATAAAAAGGTTTGCATAAAAAATTTTAAATCTAACTTGAAATACCAATATAATATATATAGATGTATGTTATACTTGCATTGCTTTCATGTATTTTATGTACTACCTTATTATCATTTGAGATTGTTTGGTCAGTATTCTTTATGAATATTCATTTTTTTCTTTTTAAAGTCACTGTTTGGAAAATGATGACTCTCAAGCCTTTTCCTGTATCCTTTTCTCTGGACAAACATTTTATCTTTGTTGTAGTGCAGTGTTCATTACCACATCAATAAGCCTGTTTGGTTTACTTTCTATCTAGTAAACCCCGTTCCTGTGTCTCTTCGTTTGGAAAGTGGATTCTGTACAACTTGATCCACTTTGAAAGTCTATTTAACCACTGTGGAATCTAAAATATAACACAAATCAACTTATCTACAAAACAGAAACAAGCCACAGACGTAGAGAATAGATATGTGGTTGTCAAAGGGGCAAAGAAAGGTGAGATGGATGGACTGGGAGTTTGGGATTAAAAGACACAAAAGTATAAGACAGACAACAAGGTCCTATTGTATAAGCACAAGGAACTGCATCCTGTAAGAAACCATAATGGAAAAGGATATGAAAAAGAATGTGTATATAGATATATATACACATATATATCTATATACACATATATATACATATATCTATCTGTGTATAATTGAGCCACTTTTGTATATAGAAGAAATTAACACAGCATTATAAATCAACTATACCTCAATTTGAAAAAGAGGGGATAAAAAGAATTATATAATTGCAATTATACAATAATATAATATGATATAACTATATAATTGCTTATGCATATTCTCCAATCCTTGTCCAGAGTTTATCTCTACTGAATCTACATAAAACCAATTACAATATTTGTGTTTTAGAAAAAAATGTATTGAATTCTGTCCTTCATTTTTCTTTTTACCTTTAAAACAAGATAATAATGTATTGTTCTCTCGTCATGTTGTTAACAGAGTTTGGTTCATAATCTTTGCCAAAAAAGGATGGACCACAAACCTGTGCTTGAGTAACTACTTTGTATTTTCTATAGCCTTATTTTTTTATGTGTAAATGTAATTGTTTTGAGTTAACTTTTATAGAAAAATCAAAGATTATATTTATAAAAAGGTTTGCATAAAAAATTTTAAATCTAACTTGAAATACCAATATAATATATATAGATGTATGTTATACTTGCATTGCTTTCATGTATTTTATGTACTACCTTATTATCATTTGAGATTGTTTGGTCAGTATTCTTTATGAATATTCATTTTTTTCTTTTTAAAGTCACTGTTTGGAAAATGATGACTCTCAAGCCTTTTCCTGTATCCTTTTCTCTGGACAAACATTTTATCTTTGTTGTAGTGCAGTGTTCATTACCACATCAATAAGCCTGTTTGGTTTACTTTCTATCTTATTATGACTAATGGACCACTGTTTATATATTTTCCTGTTGCTTTTACTAACTTATTCTGCTTGCCAATTGTGCTCTGTTTGAAGTGTACATATCTTCCATCTGCTGTAACATTTTGTAACAAGGTCCCAGCTGTACAAATTCTATTAATTGCATACTATTTATTGAACTTCATTACCAAGAATTAATCTTAAGCATTAAAGAAATCTGAACTATTTATGAACAAAATTGCTCTAGATTCAATATTGTGTTTTTGGAGTTCATTTTTAAAATAAAATATTTGTGCTTTTAGTTTCCTTTGAATTGTGATTCTTAAATTAATATAATGAAGTATTTGACCCATTAATCTTGCTACAAATCTGCCTTTTTTTATAAGAAAAAGAAGCTCTCCAGCCTCTTAATAGATCTAATAGTATTAAATGTATGGTGTGTGAAGTGAGTGCAAATGTACAGTGGTCTGAATATACTTCGGCATTGCCTTTCTGTGGGACTGAAACAAAAACTAACCTTTCCAGTCCTGTGGCTACTTCCAAGTTTTCCAAATTTGTTCACATAGCATCACCTTTTAGATTTTAAATAGCTCAACTGGATTTCCATCATGTCCACTAGCACTGTTTGTAGTAATGTTTCCTACGGTCCACTTGACTTCACAATCCAAGATATCTGGCTCTAAGTGAGTGAGCACACCATCATGATTATCTGGGTCATTAAGACATTTTTTGTATAGTTCTTCTGCATATTCTTGCCACTACTTAATCTCTTCTGCTCCTGTTAAGTCCTTGTCATTTCCATCTTTGTATTAAATGTTCCCTTATTATCTCCAATTTTCTTGAAGAGATCCCTAGTCTTTCCCACTCTATTATTGTTTTTATCTATTTATTTTCATTGTTCACTTAAGAAGGTTTTTTTGTTTTGTTTTTTTTTTTAATCTCACCTTGCTATTCTCTGGAGTTCTGCATTCAGTTGAGCATATTTTTCTCTTTATCTTATGCCTTTCACTTCTTTTCTCAGCTATTTGTAAAGCCTCCTCAGACATCCATTGGCCTTCTTGGATTACTTTTTCTTAGGATTGCTTTTGATCACCACTTCCTGTACAATGATATGAACCTCTGTCCATAGTTTTTCAGACACTCTGTCTGCCAGATCTAATCCTTTGAATCTATTCATCACCTCCACTGTATAATCACACAGTTGATTTAGGGAGTTTATTTAAGTCATACCAGAATGGTCTAGAGGTTTCCCCTACTTTCTTCAATTTAAGTCTGGATTTTTCACTAATGAGTGCATGATCTGAGTCACAGCTAGCTCCAGATCTTGTGCTGACTGACTATATAGAACTTCTCCACCATTTGCAACAAAGAATATAATCAATCTGATTTCAGTATTGCCCATCTGGTGATGTTCATGTGCAGTCATCACTGGTGTTGTTGGAAGAAGGTGTTTGCTGTGACAAATGTATTCCCTTGGTTAAACTGTGCTAGCTTTTGTTCTGCTTCATTTTTTATACCAAGGTCAGATTTGTCTTTTGCTCCAGGCAACCCTTGACTTCTTCCTAATTTTTTTTTCTAGTCCCCTTTGATGAAAAGGCATTTTTTAGCGTTCATTTTAGAAGCTCTTGTGGTCTTTATAGAACTGTTCAGCTTCTTCGTCATTAGTGGTTGAAACATAGACTTGGATTACTGTGACACTGAATTGTTTGTCTTGAAAACAACCCAAGATCATGCTGTCACTTTTGAGATTGCCCCCAAATACTGCACTTAAGACACTTTTTGACTGTGAATGCTGCTAGATATAATGGTCACCTAAATTAAATTTGCCCATTCACATCCATTTTAGTTCTCTGATTCCTAAAATATGGACATTCACCCTTGCTTTTCCTGCTTGACCATATCCAATGTACCTTGATTCCAGGTTCCTAGCAGCCCAGGTTTCTAACATCCCAGGTTCCTATGCAATATTGTTCTTTACTACACTGGACTTTCCTTTCACCACCAAACACATTCACAACTGTGTGTTGTTTCCATTTTGGCTCAGTCTTTTCATTCTTTCTGCAGCTCTTTCTCAGCTCTTCCCTAGTAGCATATAGGATACCTGCCAACCTGGGGAGCTCATCTTCTGATATCATATGTTTATGCCTTTTCATATAATTTCTGGGCTTCTCAAGGGTATGATTATTATTTCAGAAATCTTGGACAATCACTTAGGTGATCTTTAATATTATCTTTCATATAAAGGAATTACTGTAATTACTCTCCCACTACTTTCTAGGCTCTTGAGAGAATCATATATAGTAATGTTCTGCATTCTGCACATTAAAAATGCCAAGAAAATATAAGGCATATTTATTTAATGCATTGTGAATTACTTGTCAACTGTGGAAAATGCAGAAGAGCTTAGTCATAGGGATTATCTCTCTCTGGTGAGGGTAGATAGAGAATAAAAATAAACTCAAACCTTATACCACATTATGTATATGATATCAGTTTACTCAGAAAATGAGGCAGGGAATTTGTTCTTTAGACAGGGAGGTAAGGAAGGAGGCCCCATAGCTTGTGATCTCAAATAACCTGTTTTAAGCTCTTGAGATATGTTGGTATCATGCAGATATTTAGCCAGGCTCAGAGAACCTCTAACCAAGGAGAACTTGCTAGTCAATACTCACATTGTAAATGGTGATTAATGTTTAGTTTCTGATGCATTCAGGCAACTGAAGTTACTAACATTTTATAAGAAATTATTTAAAAGAATATGTGAAGAGCTATCAGCCCCTTCAGTTAAAGACAGCTAGAACTCATAAATTATCCGAATAAACCGCCTATGGCACCTTATTCAAATTCTTTCCCATCATTTTCTTATTCATCTTTACTTAGTAGCAGAGGAAATAAAGTCAATATTTGCCCATTCACATCCATTTTAGTTCTCTGATTCCTAAAATATGGACATTCACCCTTGCTTTTCCTGCTTGACCATATCCAATGTACCTTGATTCCAGGTTCCTAGCAGCCCAGGTTTCTAACATCCCAGGTTCCTATGCAATATTGTTCTTTACTACACTGGACTTTCCTTTCACCACCAAACACATTCACAACTGTGTGTTGTTTCCATTTTGGCTCAGTCTTTTCATTCTTTCTGCAGCTCTTTCTCAGCTCTTCCCTAGTAGCATATAGGATACCTGCCAACCGGGGGAGCTCATCTTCTGATATCATATGTTTATGCCTTTTCATATAATTTCTGGGCTTCTCAAGGGTATGATTATTATTTCAGAAATCTTGGACAATCACTTAGGTGATCTTTAATATTATCTTTCATATAAAGGAATTACTGTAATTACTCTCCCACTACTTTCTAGGCTCTTGAGAGAATCATATATAGTAATGTTCTGCATTCTGCACATTAAAAATGCCAAGAAAATATAAGGCATATTTATTTAATGCATTGTGAATTACTTGTCAACTGTGGAAAATGCAGAAGAGCTTAGTCATAGGGATTATCTCTCTCTGGTGAGGGTAGATAGAGAATAAAAATAAACTCAAACCTTATACCACATTATGTATATGATATCAGTTTACTCAGAAAATGAGGCAGGGAATTTGTTCTTTAGACAGGGAGGTAAGGAAGGAGGCCCCATAGCTTGTGATCTCAAATAACCTGTTTTAAGCTCTTGAGATATGTTGGTATCATGCAGATATTTAGCCAGGCTCAGAGAACCTCTAACCAAGGAGAACTTGCTAGTCAATACTCACATTGTAAATGGTGATTAATGTTTAGTTTCTGATGCATTCAGGCAACTGAAGTTACTAACATTTTATAAGAAATTATTTAAAAGAATATGTGAAGAGCTATCAGCCCCTTCAGTTAAAGACAGCTAGAACTCATAAATTATCCGAATAAACCGCCTATGGCACCTTATTCAAATTCTTTCCCATCATTTTTCTTATTCATCTTTACTTAGTAGCAGAGGAAATAAAGTCAGCCAGAACAGAAGTAAACGCAAGTCTAAGCCATAGGCACTACTGAAGCCTTAGAGACATACATTAGATCAAGATAGTGTAAGCATCATGGAACTGAAGCACAGGGGCTATTGATGGGTACCAACGTACTCCCCACTTAAGGGGACTAAATACAAGCACAGAAATCTTGTCCTAACTTAAGCAGGTAATCATAATTTATTGAAAGTATGATTTAACACTCATAAGATAACAAAAGCTTGGACAAAAAGGCTGAGAAAACAAACAGGGAAAAAAACAGTTGGAAATAAGAACCACAGCAAATGCTCTTAAATTACACTGGTTTCACAGAAGTTAGTGCAAGAAGTATGATATCTCACCATTCCCACATTTATGTGTCACTCACTAAAGATCCAAATTCACATGAAACAAAATTTGATAGACTGAGCTTAAATCACCTAAGTGACCCTTGATGGAACAAGGTTGGTAAAGGGAAGACATGATTCCTTCAGACTGAGGGCAGATACTGCCTTCTACTAGGCCTACACACAATCTGGGATTGCCTAGAGGGGAGATGGACTTGCTAACAAAAGAATTCAAGAATGACAAATTTTTACATTGGCCTAAACCATGGTTTCTTACAATCCAATTTGAACATGTTTCTTCCAGATAAACATTCTTAGCCATTTTCCTAAAATTATGTTCAATAAAGCACCAATTCCAAAGGAGCCAATGTTGATATCTCCTGGGGGTCCCCATAGCTTGTGATCTCAAATAACCTGTTTTAAGCTCTTGAGATATGTTGGTATCATGCAGATATTTAGCCAGGCTCAGAGAACCTCTAACCAAGGAGAACTTGCTAGTCAATACTCACATTGTAAATGGTGATTAATGTTTAGTTTCTGATGCATTCAGGCAACTGAAGTTACTAACATTTTATAAGAAATTATTTAAAAGAATATGTGAAGAGCTATCAGCCCCTTCAGTTAAAGACAGCTAGAACTCATAAATTATCCGAATAAACCGCCTATGGCACCTTATTCAAATTCTTTCCCATCATTTTTCTTATTCATCTTTACTTAGTAGCAGAGGAAATAAAGTCAGCCAGAACAGAAGTAAACGCAAGTCTAAGCCATAGGCACTACTGAAGCCTTAGAGACATACATTAGATCAAGATAGTGTAAGCATCATGGAACTGAAGCACAGGGGCTATTGATGGGTACCAACGTACTCCCACTTAAGGGGACTAAATACAAGCACAGAAATCTTGTCCTAACTTAAGCAGGTAATCATAATTTATTGAAAGTATGATTTAACACTCATAAGATAACAAAAGCTTGGACAAAAAGGCTGAGAAAACAAACAGGGAAAAAAACAGTTGGAAATAAGAACCACAGCAAATGCTCTTAAATTACACTGGTTTCACAGAAGTTAGTGCAAGAAGTATGATATCTCACCATTCCCACATTTATGTGTCACTCACTAAAGATCCAAATTCACATGAAACAAAATTTGATAGACTGAGCTTAAATCACCTAAGTGACCCTTGATGGAACAAGGTTGGTAAAGGGAAGACATGATTCCTTCAGACTGAGGGCAGATACTGCCTTCTACTAGGCCTACACACAATCTGGGATTGCCTAGAGGGGAGATGGACTTGCTAACAAAAGAATTCAAGAATGACAAATTTTTACATTGGCCTAAACCATGGTTTCTTACAATCCAATTTGAACATGTTTCTTCCAGATAAACATTCTTAGCCATTTTCCTAAAATTATGTTCAATAAAGCACCAATTCCAAAGGAGCCAATGTTGCAAATTCTGCTGTGCATAAATGTATTTTGCCAGCATCATGGATAGGGAGATAGGCAATCAATTGGGCAAATGATTCAAAGATGATGTCCATTTCTTTAAATATCATATGATAAGGATTCTTACTAGCAGTTAGCAGCAAGGACCATAAAATATTTGAGACAGTTGTTGGGTTAAATTTTACCAGTTCATTGGTTCCTACCAGAAACCAAAATGCTACTTGGTGATTATTCAATTTAAAGTTGCTTCAGACACTGCTATCTATTTGACCCAAAGCAATTCACAGCTCAACCTCTCTTCTTTGCTGCTAGGTCTTACCTTTGCATTTAGAAACTGAAACTGTCAAGTTCTCATTGCCCCTGCCTCCCACCTTTCATCTAGAAATGGGCAAGTGACTCAATAGTTCCCACTGAAATTTAACAGAAAGTAACCTGGGGGGTTTCTCAAGGACATTTTCCTTCTAATAAAAATGAGATTCACGTACCCTAAGAAGAAAGCGGTGTTAATTTTAGAAAAGCTAATTCAGACCTGTAACCACTTTGATATCAACTCTCTCTAGAATGTTTGTTATATGAGAGATGACTTTAAGCCATTTTAGATGGCTTTTTCTGTTACTTGAAAGCAAAAGCACACTAAGTGATAAGTTACTTGTAAGTGAAATATAGATTGGGAGAATTAAAAGATTCTAAAACAGTGAATTGGAAAAGTAGAGGATATGGAATTGAGAAGTTAACTATTTAAGACTGGAAAGCTGGTGATTTAATGAGCGGTAAATCAGCTTTGATTAAACAGTCTAGTTGATATACATTGGGATAGTAAGCCATGAGTTCCCCATGTGGCACTAATGGTAAAGAACCTTCCTGTCAGTGCAGATAGATGTAAGAGACTTGGGTTCAGTCGCTGAATTGGAAAGATTCCCTGGAGGAGGGCATGACAACCCACTTCAATATTCTTGCACAGAGAATCCAATGGACATAGGAGCCTGGTAGGCTACATCCAGACACAACTGAAGAGATTGGCATGCACATGGGATAAAAGGGCATCTTTGTCTCTTTAGTGTTATGAGAAATAATAGGAAAATTCAGAATACTAGAGTTCATTGTATACTTCTTGCACTTATATTCTAGGTACTATAGAAGAGATAAGCCTAATCTAAACTCAGCTGGTCTGAACAGAAGTGAACAAAGAAGAAAACACGGCCCTCTGATCATGAAATTTCTCATGTCTTGCCATAATTTCCACTCGATCAGTGAGACTGAGTCTATTTAAACAGCTGAGATTTGAACAACTTCACCATGGCAATTGTGTCTTAACTCTTAAAGACAGTTATTACCAGTTCATTGGTTCCTACCAGAAACCAAAATGCTACTTGGTGATTATTCAATTTAAAGTTGCTTCAGACACTGCTATCTATTTGACCCAAAGCAATTCACAGCTACCCCCAGAAAGTAACCTCTCATTGCCCCTGCCTCCCACCTTTCATCTAGAAATGGGCAAGTGACTCAATAGTTCCCACTGAAATTTAACAGAAAGTAACCTGGGGGGTTTCTCAAGGACATTTTCCTTCTAATAAAAATGAGATTCACGTACCCTAAGAAGAAAGCGGTGTTAATTTTAGAAAAGCTAATTCAGACCTGTAACCACTTTGATATCAACTCTCTCTAGAATGTTTGTTATATGAGAGATGACTTTAAGCCATTTTAGATGGCTTTTTCTGTTACTTGAAAGCAAAAGCACACTAAGTGATAAGTTACTTGTAAGTGAAATATAGATTGGGAGAATTAAAAGATTCTAAAACAGTGAATTGGAAAAGTAGAGGATATGGAATTGAGAAGTTAACTATTTAAGACTGGAAAGCTGGTGATTTAATGAGCGGTAAATCAGCTTTGATTAAACAGTCTAGTTGATATACATTGGGATAGTAAGCCATGAGTTCCCCATGTGGCACTAATGGTAAAGAACCTTCCTGTCAGTGCAGATAGATGTAAGAGACTTGGGTTCAGTCGCTGAATTGGAAAGATTCCCTGGAGGAGGGCATGACAACCCACTTCAATATTCTTGCACAGAGAATCCAATGGACATAGGAGCCTGGTAGGCTACATCCAGACACAACTGAAGAGATTGGCATGCACATGGGATAAAAGGGCATCTTTGTCTCTTTAGTGTTATGAGAAATAATAGGAAAATTCAGAATACTAGAGTTCATTGTATACTTCTTGCACTTATATTCTAGGTACTATAGAAGAGATAAGCCTAATCTAAACTCAGCTGGTCTGAACAGAAGTGAACAAAGAAGAAAACACGGCCCTCTGATCATGAAATTTCTCATGTCTTGCCATAATTTCCACTCGATCAGTGAGACTGAGTCTATTTAAACAGCTGAGATTTGAACAACTTCACCATGGCAATTGTGTCTTACCTATTTTCTGTCTTACAAATGACTCCAATGGTATTTAAAGCAGTGCTGCCTTCCAAATGCTTGCCCATACTAGAGAAACCACTCATGCCTTTTAAGGGTTCCTCAAAATATCTATTGTTTTTAGTGAGAAAAATTTGATTTTGGTGTGTGTGTGTGTGTGTGCGTGTGTATACTCAGTCTCTCAGTGATGTCTGACTCTTTGTGGTCCTGTGGACTGTAGCCTTCCAGATTCCTCTGTCTGTGAATTTTCTGGGCAAGAATACTGAAGCAGTTTGCTATTTCCTACTTCAGGGAATCTTCTCGACCCACTTGTGTCTCTTGCATTGGTAGTAGTATTCTTTACCACTAATGATAACTAAGAAGCCATTACATGAGTGTACCTGACTTTAATATAAATAAATATATATAAAGAGAAAAAAAGACTATACATCACATTTATTAAAAGATTTAGGACTTTAACAAAGAATTGAAACACAAGTACCATTAAATAATAGTTCAACTGATAACAAATATACATAAGATATATTTAAGCCGAAAATAACTCAAAGGGTAAATTATTTACAGAACAAGGGCATGATCACTTAGAAAATAGGTTATACAATTTTCAACAGTCTTGTAAAAATATGTGTTATAGGAATCTAATTTGTATGTTATTTACTATATATATATAATATATATATATAGTATATAGTATATATAATATATATATTTACTATATATATATATTTCTGTGTTTTTTCCTTTAGGTCAGAAATTGTTTACTTTACAGCAAGAGTTGATGAGCTATGACCTAAGGGGAGTCCATTAGTCTTTCCTAGCTAGAAATTTCTCACTGACTAACATTTCACCCACCAATTCCTACCAGTTCCCTCATTTTCCCTTATTTCTCTTCTATTCCCTGCTCTCCTCCTAAAAGAAACTCCTTTTACTTATTTTTTTTTTACTTCAAAAGCGTCCTCTTTGCCTCTTTTCATTCAAGTTCATAATCAAGTATATCTATTGGGATATGTTTATAAGGAGAAAATTATCCACTTGTCAAAAATTCTATAAATGTTACTTAAAATAAACATTTTTTTATTCTCATCATAGATGGAATCTTTCATTTTCAAAGCCTCTCCATTACTCCTGCAACCTCAGATATGAACATTTTCTGACATACACTTTAAAAAAAATATTCCATTACATAGGCCAGAAATCTCGGGTAGTGAGATCTCTTTTAACTTACCTATGGAAGGGAACCAGGCTTTGGAATCTCTGGGCACTTCCAGGAACACCATGTGCCACTTTTTTCAGCACATCTCAAATGTCCTAATTGCAATTTAATACCACTCCATTGTTAAGCCTGTGTTTATTAGAATCAAACTCTTCCAGTGAATGTCTTATGCAGTGTATGAATTCAGATTCCTGAATGACAAAGAATAAAAAAGACAAACTATCTTGATCAAGGGTAGGGAACATCTCAAGATTATTTCCATTTTACACAAAAATTGCACACTAAGTCTATTAGAAACAACAAGGAGGGCAAGTATTAAATTAGTGAAGAGACAACTGAATTACATTGGATGGAACAGTGATTTTTGCAGCTAAGGCTCATAAAACCAAAAGGAAGCTAAATCCAAATAAATCCAAGCCTCAGAATTATTCTGTATTTGCTCAGGCTGCAGTAGGTTGAGGCATGTGTAAAAAGTCCTGACAGAGTCATATTACAGTTCTCTACTGGATTCTTATGCAGGCTGGCATAAACTTACCATTAATTGTTCAAGGGCTATATAACCCTTTTTATTGAGTTTATTGAAAAGTGTTTGAGAAATGCCTATCCAACTCTGGTGAGCTGAGTAGGTTAAATAAAGCTTAAAGAAAGCTTTTTCCATCTCAAGAATCCAAGTTACTCGGCATTTTCAGGATCAGAGTGAGACCCTAGAGACAAGAGTCAACAAAACCGGGCAATAAAATCAAGAAGGCATTGAATGTTTGGTTTTAGGACTAGACAAGAGAAAATGAAAAGAATGACTTTAAAATGCACACACTCTGAAATAAAGCGAAACCAATTTACAAACATTTTGTTGAGATTGCAGAGGAGGGAGACTAAAATGTTTCCTGAAAGCAAAAGAAACTTAAAGTATTGCAAATACCGTATGTGCTCATTTGTTTTCTAAGACTCCTTATGCCTATTTCTGATAACTGTAGGCCTAAATTATAAATCACAATCAAATTCTTCTTTAAACAGGGGGTCACCTAAACCAGCATTCCCCAATGTTTTTTGGGACCAGCAACATGGAAGACAATTTTCCACGAATGAAGTAATGGAGGAGATGGTTTGGGGCTGATTCTTATAAGGGACACACAACCTAGATCCCACATGGTGCAGTTCACAGTAAGATTCACATTCCTATGAGCATCTAATATTGCTGCTGATCTGAAGCAGAACTCATGCGGTAATGTGAGCTATGTGGAACAGCGGTAAATAGTGAAGTTTCATTTGCTAGCTGCCATTCACATCCTGCTGTGCAGTCTGGTCCCTAACAAACCAGAGACCAGTCTAGGATGAGGACCCCTGACTGACCCCATTGCTAGGACTGTTACTAAAATCTTACTACGTATTTTTGCCTATGTGGGGTCCTGGAGTTTTATCTTCATTAACTTCATGCCAAATCTGCCTTTTCCTAGGTGACAGAAAGTTTCATTTGCTTGACCAGAAATTCTATTAACCAGGAGGTCTGTAAGAAAGTAAATCTTGAGTTAGAGGTAAGCATATGGTTTATTTCTATTTTCACACACTCATAGTAAAAATTTTATGTTCTGTCATTTCTGAATTCATCTTTATTTGGATGCATATTTATCCTATAATCTGGCTAGAGCTGAAAGTCAGGTTAACTTTTATAATGCAGGCTGGCATAAACTTACCATTAATTGTTCAAGGGCTATATAACCCTTTTTATTGAGTTTATTGAAAAGTGTTTGAGAAATGCCTATCCAACTCTGGTGAGCTGAGTAGGTTAAATAAAGCTTAAAGAAAGCTTTTTCCATCTCAAGAATCCAAGTTACTCGGCATTTTCAGGATCAGAGTGAGACCCTAGAGACAAGAGTCAACAAAACCGGGCAATAAAATCAAGAAGGCATTGAATGTTTGGTTTTAGGACTAGACAAGAGAAAATGAAAAGAATGACTTTAAAATGCACACACTCTGAAATAAAGCGAAACCAATTTACAAACATTTTGTTGAGATTGCAGAGGAGGGAGACTAAAATGTTTCCTGAAAGCAAAAGAAACTTAAAGTATTGCAAATACCGTATGTGCTCATTTGTTTTCTAAGACTCCTTATGCCTATTTCTGATAACTGTAGGCCTAAATTATAAATCACAATCAAATTCTTCTTTAAACAGGGGGTCACCTAAACCAGCATTCCCCAATGTTTTTGGCACCAGCAACATGGAAGACAATTTTCCACGAATGAAGTAATGGAGGAGATGGTTTGGGGCTGATTCTTATAAGGGACACACAACCTAGATCCCACATGGTGCAGTTCACAGTAAGATTCACATTCCTATGAGCATCTAATATTGCTGCTGATCTGAAGCAGAACTCATGCGGTAATGTGAGCTATGTGGAACAGCGGTAAATAGTGAAGTTTCATTTGCTAGCTGCCATTCACATCCTGCTGTGCAGTCTGGTCCCTAACAAACCAGAGACCAGTCTAGGATGAGGACCCCTGACTGACCCCATTGCTAGGACTGTTACTAAAATCTTACTACGTATTTTTGCCTATGTGGGGTCCTGGAGTTTTATCTTCATTAACTTCATGCCAAATCTGCCTTTTCCTAGGTGACAGAAAGTTTCATTTGCTTGACCAGAAATTCTATTAACCAGGAGGTCTGTAAGAAAGTAAATCTTGAGTTAGAGGTAAGCATATGGTTTATTTCTATTTTCACACACTCATAGTAAAAATTTTATGTTCTGTCATTTCTGAATTCATCTTATATTTGGATGCATATTTAACCTAGATATATCTCATAATATATTTATTCCAGAATAACTTTATGTGTATAGCTTCCTGAAATTATTGATTAAATTTTGTACTCTAGTTATCCCTTTTCCTTCAGTTCTAACTCCAGCTGAATAATCACATGCTTGTGTCTTAATAGATAAAAAATATTAAATATTAGGTTTCAAAAAACAAACAATATCCACATGTATAACAAGGTATTCATTTTTAAAATACATCTTGAAAAATTAAAATAAAATATATCTTCCTAAATTTTATGATGATGACTGCCACTTTTCCTGTTTCCTTCCTTCTTATTTCATATGGACGTGCCATGAAAACTAGTTCCTTATGAATATGTTAAAATGAGCCTGGAACATTGACTTAATTAGATTTTTGTCAATATCAGATCATTAAAAGCACAGTATTAAAATATATTTCCTTAAAAATTAGTTTTAATAATGATTCTTAGAAATTATATCTAAAATCTGTATATTATTCCTATAGTTTATCTGAAAATATTTTTAATTTTAATTATTATATTTATATAATCAATTTTGAATTTGTGTGTGTGTGTATGTTGTGAGTTAACAGCTTAATTTTTAAGTGGATACTTTTTACAGCACCACATGATTAGAGCATTTTCCTTTTTTTCCTTTGAATTAACTTGACACTTTAGCTAAAAATCAATTGAACATTTTCATGGGGCTCTATTTGTAACTAGTTTTGTCCTTTCACCTAAATGTAGGTAGTTTATGTGTTTCTAAGAATCTGTACATTTCATCTAGTTTTTTAATTATTGTTATACAATTATTCATATGTTTTCTTAATAATCTTTTTCATTTCTGTAAAGTCAGTAATAACATTCCCACCTTCATCTCTCATTTTATTTATGTGTGGATTCTCTTCGTTTTTTAATTCAATTCAGCTGAAAGTTTTTTTAATTTTGTGGATCTTTTCAAGGAATCAACTTCTGGTTTTATTAACTCTATTGTTTTTTTATTAGATAATAATTAGAAAATAAAATAGGTATTTTAATTATCTCTACTATAAACTTTAATTTCTCCCTTCTGCCAGCTTTGGATATAGTTTTCTCTTTTATTCTTCCTTAAAAGTATAAAACTAGGCTTCTGAGTTCAAATCTTTTATATTTTGATATAGGCTTTCCTAGTTATAAATTTGCCACTGAGCCTACATTTGCAGCATCCAATGTTTTGTATGCTTCACGTTTGTATCGTTTGTTTCTAATTTCCTTCATAATTTATTCTTGCATCCATGCATTGTTTGTTTAAGAGTAGAAATTGTTAATTTCCACACATTTATGAATTTTCCAGTATTTTTCTTTGTTATTGCTGTTGTTCAGTTGCTCAATCTGTCCAATTCTTTGAGACTCCATGGACTGAAGCACATCAGCCTTCCCCGTCCTTCACTATCTCCCAAAGTTACTCAAACTCACCTCCACTGAGTCAATGATGCCTTACAATCATCTCATCCTCTATCATACCCTGCTCCTCCTGCCTTTAATCTTTCTCAGCATCAGAATATTTTCCACTGAGTTGGCTCTTCACATCACATGGCCAGAGTATTGGAATTTCAACAACAGCATCAGTTCTTCCAATGAATAGTCAGAGTTGATTTCTTTTATGATTAACTGGCTTGATCTCCTTGTTTCCAAGTACCTCTGAAGAGTCTTTTCCAGCATCACAGTTCAAAAGCATCACTCACTCTTCTTTACAGTACAACATTCACATCTGTACATGACTACTGGAAAAAAACACAGCTTTGACTATACAAACCTTTGTTGGCAAAGTGATGTCTCTGGTTATGCTATTAGAGATTTGCTTCACTGTGACAAAAATAGATACCTTATGGAGGATCCCTTAAGTCTAGCCAGTCACTTAGTTCTTGCTACTTTAAAGATTCTTTCTTTGTATTTGGTTTTCAAAAGTCTAACTATAATCTATTTCCATATGAATCTAAGAGTTTATTTAACTTCTTCTTCAAAGTTCATTTAGTTTCTTGGATGTGTAGATTTATGTATTTCATCAATTTGTGGACCCGTTTGCCCATTATTTCTTCAAATGGACTTTCTATCCTTTATTTGTCTCATCTCCTTCTCCTTCTGGTATTAATTTACACAAAGACCATGTTGGTCCTTTTGATGTTCTACCATGTCTTGCAGGTTCTGTTCAATTTTCTTTATCTCTTTCCCTTTCTATTCCTGAGTCAGTCATTTCAACTGCCCTAAAGGTTCATTGTTTCTTTCTTCTACCTGCTCAAATTTGATATTGATTGCCTCTAGTAAGATTTTCTTTATTTCAGTTTTTGTACCTTTCAACTTCAGAATTTCTGAAATTTAGAATTTCACATTTATTTTTCTTGATTTTTTAAAATTATTTGCCCATTTTTGTCATTTGAACATTCTTAAAACATTTGTTTTAATGATTTTGTTTAGTGATAAGTTCTGTCGGAATGAGCTTCTGTTAAATTGCTTTGTTCGTTATTATGAGTCACACTCTGCTGTAACTTGCCAGGTTCCTCTGTTCATGGAGATTCTCCAGGCCATAGTACTGGAGCGGGTTTCCATGCCTTCCTCCAGAGGATTTTCCTGAATTCAGATATCCTACATTGCAGGTGAATTCTTTATCAAATAACCCATCAAGAAAGCCCTTATTGAGTCATACTTCCTGTTTTTGTTTTGTTTTGTCTTTTGTAAGTCTAGTAATCTCTTGTTGTTCACATTTGGGCATTTAAATCTTATAATATGACAGTTCTTGGAGGTATTCTCTCCTGTCCCCAGAGTCTGCTAATTTCTTAATTCTTGAATACTATCTACCCAGTGACCCCCAAACTATTCCCTCAAAGACTGCATGTCTGTCATAGAGAGTTACCAACATCTCTGCTTTCTGGATTGTGTTCAGCTAACATTTGACAGAGATGTCCTTGATACTAGAAGCCATTAAAAAAGGAGTTAGTCTTTTCATATTGGCTCTGTGCTATGGCAGTCCTTCCATACTTTGACAGGTTTGTACAAGTCTAAATGCCAGCTTAAAGTGCAAGCTTACGTGTTTTCCTTTTTTTCTCAACATATGAATCTAAGAGTTTATTTAACTTCTTCTTCAAAGTTCATTTAGTTTCTTGGATGTGTAGATTTATGTATTTCATCAATTTGTGGACCCGTTTGCCCATTATTTCTTCAAATGGACTTTCTATCCTTTATTTGTCTCATCTCCTTCTCCTTCTGGTATTAATTTACACAAAGACCATGTTGGTCCTTTTGATGTTCTACCATGTCTTGCAGGTTCTGTTCAATTTTCTTTATCTCTTTCCCTTTCTATTCCTGAGTCAGTCATTTCAACTGCCCTAAAGGTTCATTGTTTCTTTCTTCTACCTGCTCAAATTTGATATTGATTGCCTCTAGTAAGATTTTCTTTATTTCAGTTTTTGTACCTTTCAACTTCAGAATTTCTGAAATTTAGAATTTCACATTTATTTTTCTTGATTTTTTAAAATTATTTGCCCATTTTTGTCATTTGAACATTCTTAAAACATTTGTTTTAATGATTTTGTTTAGTGATAAGTTCTGTCGGAATGAGCTTCTGTTAAATTGCTTTGTTCGTTATTATGAGTCACACTCTGCTGTAACTTGCCAGGTTCCTCTGTTCATGGAGATTCTCCAGGCCATAGTACTGGAGCGGGTTTCCATGCCTTCCTCCAGAGGATTTTCCTGAATTCAGATATCCTACATTGCAGGTGAATTCTTTATCAAATAACCCATCAAGAAAGCCCTTATTGAGTCATACTTCCTGTTTTTGTTTTGTTTTGTCTTTTGTAAGTCTAGTAATCTCTTGTTGTTCACATTTGGGCATTTAAATCTTATAATATGACAGTTCTTGGAGGTATTCTCTCCTGTCCCCAGAGTCTGCTAATTTCTTAATTCTTGAATACTATCTACCCAGTGACCCCCAAACTATTCCCTCAAAGACTGCATGTCTGTCATAGAGAGTTACCAACATCTCTGCTTTCTGGATTGTGTTCAGCTAACATTTGACAGAGATGTCCTTGATACTAGAAGCCATTAAAAAAGGAGTTAGTCTTTTCATATTGGCTCTGTGCTATGGCAGTCCTTCCATACTTTGACAGGTTTGTACAAGTCTAAATGCCAGCTTAAAGTGCAAGCTTACGTGTTTTCCTTTTTTTTCTCAATCATTCTCTAAACATGTATCATAGCCTGGAGTGTGCATACATTTGTAAATTCCCAATATAGATGCTGCTCTTGACTGTTCTAATTTTCCAAGGAAACCCTCCCTGCTTTTGCTTCTCAGTATTATGTGGTCTATTATTTGTTTTGACTATAATTACACTGGATTGTTAGTTCACATTTTTGATCAAAACCCACAACTTGTCTTTTACCAAGGCAATAAAGAAATAAGTGCCTTGCACCAGGACTTCAGATAGCTCCCAGACAGGTTAGAATAGATTAACAATCATTAGCACATAGATCTGCCTTGTTTTCTCTAGAACCAGTGAGTTCTTCCTGAAAATACATGTTGCTGCCACTTTAAAACCAAGCCATCCACTGCCATGGTGCCAGGTTGAGCAAGGGCAAGTAAAAGCACCACAACAATTTCCTTTGATTTTAAATTTACCTCTTTATTTATTCAGCATTTACCTGACTGCAGTAAACTTTTGACTGTTTTCCAAAATTCTGACAAATTTGATTCTGACAGTTTATTATTGTTTTTCATTATTTCTGTGGGAGAATGAGAACTAGGAACTGCCTTTCACCATTTTGCTGTCACTTCCTTTATGCTCACTCTTGAAGGGGCTCTTTGAAATGCTGCGCTGAAAAAGAGTACAAGACTAAATCAAGTCAAGTGGGAGAAAATGTCAAGATTGATTAGTTATGTCTAGTATAGTTCTGGGAGAAAAGTAAAACAGCAAATGGTCCACAAAATTCTCAGCTTTGGACAAGTCCGAGTAAATACTACATGACTCAGTAAACTACAGTCTCCAGAACAAGACCATGATTTCTGATATGCCAGTCTAGTACTGACAGGAAGTATTCTAAAGTATATTTTCACATATACTTTCTATAAGGGGACATACTACTGACTCACAAAGACGTTACATTGAAAGAAAGAATGCTCTTAACAATGCGACTTGGTGAGGCAAGAGGAAAACTTGGTAACAGACGCACCAATGTTCAAATTCTGGCTTTATCTCTACCAGTGTGAATTTGCAAAATAATTTAACTCTTCGTTCAAACAAGCTTCTGTCAAAAGTTGCTTTTTTAAAATCATTTTAATTTTTTTCAATGATTTACTGTAAACAGCAAGAAAGACATCCATGAATGTGCTTTGATCTACTAACATCAGTAATTTCTATTATTATGCCAGAGTAACTGTAGCCCAAACTGTAGACAACTGAGAGGGTAAATGGTAGGAGGTAGTGATGTAACAGTACCCACGTACTTTGACTTACCCAAGAGGATTGCAGTTTGTACCCATTAATCTAATATACAAATAGTATCTTTTCTCAATTTACAGTATCCTGATTAGGATCAAATAAAGGGCTCTCCCTATGATGTTATGGATATCACACTATAGTAATACTAATTTCCTCAAAAAGAGATCAACAATAATTTCCAAGTCAATTAGTCAGAGAAGAAAAAGAACATCTTTATATTGTATGTTTCAAGATAAATCTCATCCCTTCTGCTCATCTCCTTCCCTCCTTTTCCTCTGTGAGGTGCCTATTTCAAACAGCATTCTTTTCTCCCCTAGTAGCAGAAACCCAATTTTCAGATGGACACATCACCACCTAGAATAAAGACAACTGTTTCTAACCTATCTTGAAATTTTGTCAACCAGATGACTGTGTTTGAACAATGGTATATAAGGGTTAATATGAAAAACTAGGAAGGGGCTTCCCCTGGTGGTCTAGTGGGTAAGGACACCGCCTTGCAGTGCAAGGGGTGCCAGTTTGATCCCTGGCCTGGGAAGATCCCACGTGCTGTGGAGCGGCTGGACCGATGTGTCCAATTACCGAGCCAGAGCTCTGGAGCGCATGCGCCCAGAGCCAGCGCACTGCGACGACAGATGCCACCGCAATGGGAGGCCCACAGGAGCCAAAGAACAAAGACAGAGGAAAATAGAGAAATGAAAGACCAATAGAAGTGGCCTGCCCGCTCCCCTCTCTCCCCAACCCGACCCCTGCCCAAAATAAATAAATAAATCTTTAAAAAAAAAAAAAAAAAACTAGGAAGATTATTAAACAAGATTTTTCAAGTCAGAGGAACAAAAATAGGGGTGAGCTTCCTAATTTGTCACTTCCATTTAATAAACGCCTGCTTAGGTTTTGTCATGGAAGCATAATGATCAGAATTGGAGCAATCCCCTTTGAGCCTTTGGCTGATATTAGGCATAAGAGTTATTCACAGGAATTATATATAATAAAGAGAGATCAGGGCTCCTGATGGCATTGGGGTCTTGGGCTCCAACCCTAGACTACTTGGAATATCAGAGAGAATAAATTCATAGGTTTGTTTAAAGCAACTGTTTTTGGCTCTCTATTATTTTCAGCCCGTCACACACAATTCACATATATATATGAACCTTAAATATACCCCTGTTAAAGAACAAAGTTCATCAGAGCAAACTTGAAAGATACTGTTTGCTTTATTCAGTGATTCATGAATTGAACAGCATCTAATCTAACAGATAGAAAGGAACTCAAAAGAGCTGTACAAACTGAGATAGTTCTATAGACCAGAGTGAGCATGAACAAGGAAGTTAAACTGGTCATTTGCTGATTGGTTAAAGCTTTGATAATTCCCTTATATGGAGCTAAAAGTGTCTTAGAACTTGGTCAGATGACTTGTGCTGAGCAGTCAGGCACTGATTGGTTGATGCAGGCCTTCGTTTTCCAGAAGATCCAAGCATTGAATGTGTTACTTTGCTGACCTGGGGTTTAGCATGCATGACTACATCTTGGGCTTAATCTTGCATTAACACTTTCCACATCATAGGCTGGGAAACTTGGGCCATTTATCATTCAATTCACCAAACATTTGTTCAAATTTCTGCTTGCTTTCTTCCTTGGAAAGCAGAAGGGAAAGCTATCTGGAAAACAAACTAAATGACTTTAAAGGAAAACGTGGAGAAAAAATTAGAATGATCTCTTCACTGCTGCTTCCTGCTGATTTCAACAAAGTTTCAAGATTAATGAACTAAGACTAGATCCAGTTTGTCAACAAGCAGAGATATTATGAATGTGTTCCTCCTCTGTGACCAACAATTTAAATGCATTAAGTTTGGAGTTTTTCAAGATTCAAAAGAAAAAGAGATAACTACTTTGTCCTCAAACTGAAGCAATTAGCAGTCTACTCTGAAACAGCAGCCTAGCAGGAGATAAATCGCTAGCCCCAGTGCTTTTAAAAAGACCTTCCATTAATAGTTCTCTGTCATACAATGGAAGGCAAGCTAGCTGCAAAGTAGATGAAGTATGCTGTGTTCACAGACAGATTGATTTTTTTTTTTTTAAGTAGTCTCAAGTTGGACTTAGGAACTACCAGATCCAAAAGTCAAAAGGAAGTACAAACCTGGACTGCAACTGTTCATTTTTATTAAAACTTTAATAACATTTGAACCTGTGTTGAAGGAAATGGCTTTTAGAATCATTGCAAATTCCGTAAAACACTTTATGTTTCTTACATTACAAATAGCTGTGGAGGGTCATGAAGAAGGAAGAACAACTACCCTCCCACACCTCAGTATTCTCCACCAAGAAGATAAAATAAAGAATCAGAGAGGCCAGTGGCAGGAGAGTTTTTCCCAGAAGATAGAACAGGCAGATATTATAACCAAAGACTCTTCCAAAGCTAGTTTTAAGAGCTTCATTATTCCTGCCCAGCAGGATGTCATCATTTTGGTGGGCTTTTCTACACTTGTTCTAAATGAAATTTTTACATCATTCTCCCTCCTCCTTCTCTTCTGCTTGTGTATGAGGTAGATCAGTTGTCTTTTATCTTAGTAAGTTACTGAATAATATAAGAACTATTGTGGCTTATAGAAAATTAGCAGTCATCCAGTGACCCTGCCCATTGAGCTAGACACATGAGTTCCTTATAATTAGCTCAGGCCATGTGACTAATTTCTCGGTAATAAATAATAAATTCAAGTGTTGAGGGCTTAAGAAAATTTCTTCAAAATTATTGTGCACTTGCTCTACCTTAATAAATGTATTTGCATTATAATAACTGTATTTGTATTGGAATAACTCTATTCTAATACAAATGGGCTGATTCTCCAGAAGCCCATCTTAAATCCAAAAAGACTAGATCCAGTTTGTCAACAAGCAGAGATATTATGAATGTGTTCCTCCTCTGTGACCAACAATTTAAATGCATTAAGTTTGGAGTTTTTCAAGATTCAAAAGAAAAAGAGATAACTACTTTGTCCTCAAACTGAAGCAATTAGCAGTCTACTCTGAAACAGCAGCCTAGCAGGAGATAAATCGCTAGCCCCAGTGCTTTTAAAAAGACCTTCCATTAATAGTTCTCTGTCATACAATGGAAGGCAAGCTAGCTGCAAAGTAGATGAAGTATGCTGTGTTCACAGACAGATTGATTTTTTTTTTTTTAAGTAGTCTCAAGTTGGACTTAGGAACTACCAGATCCAAAAGTCAAAAGGAAGTACAAACCTGGACTGCAACTGTTCATTTTTATTAAAACTTTAATAACATTTGAACCTGTGTTGAAGGAAATGGCTTTTAGAATCATTGCAAATTCCGTAAAACACTTTATGTTTCTTACATTACAAATAGCTGTGGAGGGTCATGAAGAAGGAAGAACAACTACCCTCCCACACCTCAGTATTCTCCACCAAGAAGATAAAATAAAGAATCAGAGAGGCCAGTGGCAGGAGAGTTTTTCCCAGAAGATAGAACAGGCAGATATTATAACCAAAGACTCTTCCAAAGCTAGTTTTAAGAGCTTCATTATTCCTGCCCAGCAGGATGTCATCATTTTGGTGGGCTTTTCTACACTTGTTCTAAATGAAATTTTTACATCATTCTCCCTCCTCCTTCTCTTCTGCTTGTGTATGAGGTAGATCAGTTGTCTTTTATCTTAGTAAGTTACTGAATAATATAAGAACTATTGTGGCTTATAGAAAATTAGCAGTCATCCAGTGACCCTGCCCATTGAGCTAGACACATGAGTTCCTTATAATTAGCTCAGGCCATGTGACTAATTTCTCGGTAATAAATAATAAATTCAAGTGTTGAGGGCTTAAGAAAATTTCTTCAAAATTATTGTGCACTTGCTCTACCTTAATAAATGTATTTGCATTATAATAACTGTATTTGTATTGGAATAACTCTATTCTAATACAAATGGGCTGATTCTCCAGAAGCCATCTTAAATCAATGAGGGCCATAATAAGTATCACCAAGCAAAAATCTGGAGAACAGTGGAAGATGCCATATTGGCTCTGTACTGCTTATATCAGATTTAATTTATTTGAAAGAAATAAGCTTTTCTTATGTTAAGGCATCATTATTTAGAGTATGCTTAATATTTCCTGTTTGATTCAGAAAACCTATTCTCTTACGTGACTGAAAGAAAGAATGGGCATGAGGATAAATTATACTGGACATTTTTTTCCTCCCAAGATAAAAACATAGAGACGAGGAAGAGATTCTTATTTACCCAAAGTATCTACCTACCAACTGTTTTCAGTGCAATGACCTTAATTCAATGATATTGTTTTAATTATTTCTACATCTCCCTATTTTTCTAAAGATATTAATTTTGCTTAATTGCAAATATATAGTTGCTTAGCATTCATGGTCAAATAAATTTTGTATTTATCTTTTATAGTTTGAATGGATACATTGCTGACTTCTAGTCTGTGCTTTGGTGGCTTCGGGGGACAACTTAATGAATTTATCAGGACCTCACTTTTCATAATTTAGTCTAATTGGAACATCATAAAGCTTCCATCAGTCTTAGAACCTAGAGAGAAGCCCGAGAAAGCAGGGTGGTGTGTCTTTGTCCTCCATGGCCATAGTTGTTCATAATTACCCACCAGTTGTGTTGTTAAGAGAAGGAAGATCTTTATCACTGGAGAACAAAGTTCAAATAAGACTTTCTCAGATGTGTACCCCATAGATGTGATATCTGAGCCTTTAGGAGCACTGGTCAACCAGGAAATCAAAATTGTCTGAAAGTCCTAAATTCTGAAACCAGGATATGGATCATTCTAAAGATGACTATAAACAACCCCCACTATGACCAAAGCCATTCCACTTACCATTAGTTGTTTCCAAAGATTTCCAACAAATGGTGTACAGAGATTTCTTTGTTTGAGAAAAGTGAAACAGCCAGGTCCAAAAGGACTGGAGTTGCATGTGTTGGATGCAAACATCCTGACTTAGTCTAAGAAAAATATAATCAAAATATATAATTTTCCTAAGAAAATCATGTGATGATGGGAGGAGGGACAAAGACTCATCAAGTGAATTTCGTGATGATCTCCATTGTACTGGTGTGGGTGACATGAAGTTGTGGAAGCTGTGTCACACATTGCAACTAAGTCACACATTGGCTAGTGGTGGTAGAGACACACCTGTGCATCATTGGAAAACATCACTTACAAGAACAGTGCACACGGTGTATCAGTAGAACATCAGTAATGAATCCTGCTTAAATTTGACCTCTTCTTCTTCTTCCCTGTGATTGGATAATTTCATGTGTAACATTCCAAGGCTTATGATGTCCACAAAAAGAGTCATTTTTGTCACTCTCAATTGTGAAGCTGAGAAAGGGATTTTATTAGCAAACCAAAGCTGTGATTCACATGAGGAAAATCAGACTGGTTAACATCTCTGCTTTGTGTTTGGCACAATGAATAAAGAAAGCAAATGTATAACGATCATATTATGACTGTATTTGACTGATAAAATCCATATTTTATGAAAAAAACTTGATAAAATAAACAAGAGAGGTATAGCATGGTAACTATAGTTAATAATACCATCTTATATTCTTCCTGGTGGCTCAGACAGCAAAAAATATGCCTACAATTCAAGAGACCTGGGTTCAGTCCCTAGGTTGGGAAGATCCCCTGGAGAAGGGAAAAGCTACCCCTGCAGTATTCTTGCCAACAGAATTCCATGACTTGTCCATGGGTTGCAATGAGTGGGACACGACTAAGTGATTTTCACTTCTCTTCATATATTTGAAAATTAATAGAACTTATCTTAAGAATTCTCATCATGGTGAAAAAATGCAACTATGGACAATGATGTATGTTAAGTAGACTTATAATTGTGATCATTATATAATACATACAAGTATCTAATCATTAAGTTGCACCCTGAAACATACAATGTTATGTATCATTCATATAGCAACTTAAAAAGTGGTAATGAAGGTTTAAATGAATAATATTTTAAGAATATAGTAAATAAAAGGGTAAATAAAGAATATTGCCTCTGTTTCACCCAGAAATCTGTCTCTGATGACAGTTTATTTATTCTCAAATAAATTTCCCTCACTGACATCTCCAAGTTTGTTTACAATAAAGCACTATATTAGACATCACTGATCCATTCAGTTTATTGCAATTGCATACCTTTGTCATATTTGTATACATGGTGTAAGCTTCCTGTAAAAGATAATGAGATTTGGGCTTATTAGTTTAGCTTTATGTGAATGTTTAGCTGCTGTCATAAATTCTCAACACTAGCACATAGTGAAGGATCAGAGATCAAATTATAAGTTGTACATTTCTGTGTACATATATAACAAATCACCCTAAGTTTATTGGTTTTCAAGGATAATCATTTTATTTACCATGATTCTATGGATTATCTCAGTGGTCCTTCTGGTCTCACCTGGGCAAGTAAACTGGGATTTGGGTTCAAGCAAGGATGACCAGACATCTTGCTCAGACTGGACTTCTTTACATAGTAGTATCAGAAAAATTCCAAAAGTCTCATATAGAAAGACTTTAAAACAAACCTGTTTCTCATTGTTGACGCTCCACTGGTTAAAGCAAGTCACAAGACCAAGACCATGGCTGGCATCAATGTAGGGCAACCACACAAAGACTCCAGTACAGGAATGTGTGTTGCTCTCTCTGTCTCTCTTTTCTGTATGTGTGCGTGTGTGTGTGTGTGTGTGTGCATGTGCTAACTTTTATATAGTGCTTATTATATGGTAGATGTTGATTTAAGTTAAACACATGCACATATGCATACACACATTTGGCAACAAAATGCAACCTCATGAAGTTTCCGACTATTATTCCCAATTTACTGATGAAGAAATGAAAGAATGGAGAAATAAGTAAATTGCTTAAGGGCATAAAGATAGGTAGAGAAAATTGAATTTGAATCATGGTGACTTAATCCTAATGATCATGTAGTCTCTACAATGCATTTTTCATGTTCTTTTCCCTACTGAGGTGGGGTGGACTGAGTGGTAATATACAAGCAAGTAGGAAGACAGAAGAAAATTTTTAAATGATCAAGCATTCAATTTACAAGTAACTTGGGGACCTAGAATTATGAGATAATTTCTCTCAAAACATGTGATGAACTAAAAGCAAAGCTGTGGAAACCTTTGCTTCCACATCAGAATCTTTTTAAAAGTTGTAATATTCATGGGCTTCCCCTGGTGGTCCAGTGGGTGAGGACACCGCCTTGCAGTGCAAGGGGCGCCGGTTCGATCCCTGGCCTGAGAGGATCCCACGTGCCGTGGAGCGGCTGGACTGATGTGTCCAGTTGCCGAGCCGGAGCTCTGGAGTGCATGCGCCCAGAGATGGCGCTCTGCATCGACAGACGCCACCGCGATGCGAGGCCCACAGGAGCCAAAGAGTGGAGATGGATGAAAATGGAAAGATGAAGGACCATTTGGAAGTGGCCCGCCAGCTCCCCTCCCTCTCCAACCCGACCCCTGCCCAAAGTAAATGAATGAATAAATCTTAAAAAAAAAAAAAAAAATAAAAAAGTTAGAATATTCAGTTTTATAGAACTACTGCTGAGACTGCATGGATTCAAACTCTGCCAAATCTTGAAAGGTAAAGATGGATTCCCTTCACTAAATTAAAGTGCACCAGGACTAGAGCATGCCCAGTGTAGTGTGAAAGATAAAAGGGATTTATTCTTTGTACTTTCCACAGTTGATAGTAAACATATGCAAGTCATTATCCAAGAAGGTTATATCCTCTGCAAATATAAATAAGTTCAGGAAAGGCTTACATATATTCATGAATGGAGTTTATAATGGGTTACCTAAAGGAAGCTAAGGATCGCAGACTCCCCGAGGTTCAGGTATGGAAGGCAACTAGCGTGTTGTTCTAAAAATCATCAAAGAAACTATGCTGGATCTCTGGAGTTGACATGACTCAGTATGACAGCTATATTCTCATATTCTTCCTAAAAAATTATGTAGCACTTTTCATCTAAAGACATGATTAGACTTTTTTAAATTTATAAATATTTAAGAAAACTGTTCATTTTCTCCTCCATCAACAAACTATGATTTCATTCTTTATAATAATGCCAATTTATTTTCTCTTCTATTTTCCCTACTGAGGTGGGGTGGACTGAGTGGTAATATACAAGCAAGTAGGAAGACAGAAGAAAATTTTTAAATGATCAAGCATTCAATTTACAAGTAACTTGGGGACCTAGAATTATGAGATAATTTCTCTCAAAACATGTGATGAACTAAAAGCAAAGCTGTGGAAACCTTTGCTTCCACATCAGAATCTTTTTAAAAGTTGTAATATTCATGGGCTTCCCCTGGTGGTCCAGTGGGTGAGGACACCGCCTTGCAGTGCAAGGGGCGCCGGTTCGATCCCTGGCCTGAGAGGATCCCACGTGCCGTGGAGCGGCTGGACTGATGTGTCCAGTTGCCGAGCCGGAGCTCTGGAGTGCATGCGCCCAGAGATGGCGCTCTGCATCGACAGACGCCACCGCGATGCGAGGCCCACAGGAGCCAAAGAGTGGAGATGGATGAAAATGGAAAGATGAAGGACCATTTGGAAGTGGCCCGCCAGCTCCCCTCCCTCTCCAACCCGACCCCTGCCCAAAGTAAATGAATGAATAAATCTTAAAAAAAAAAAAAAAAAAAAAAAGAAAGTTAGAATATTCAGTTTTATAGAACTACTGCTGAGACTGCATGGATTCAAACTCTGCCAAATCTTGAAAGGTAAAGATGGATTCCCTTCACTAAATTAAAGTGCACCAGGACTAGAGCATGCCCAGTGTAGTGTGAAAGATAAAAGGGATTTATTCTTTGTACTTTCCACAGTTGATAGTAAACATATGCAAGTCATTATCCAAGAAGGTTATATCCTCTGCAAATATAAATAAGTTCAGGAAAGGCTTACATATATTCATGAATGGAGTTTATAATGGGTTACCTAAAGGAAGCTAAGGATCGCAGACTCCCCGAGGTTCAGGTATGGAAGGCAACTAGCGTGTTGTTCTAAAAATCATCAAAGAAACTATGCTGGATCTCTGGAGTTGACATGACTCAGTATGACAGCTATATTCTCATATTCTTCCTAAAAAATTATGTAGCACTTTTCATCTAAAGACATGATTAGACTTTTTTTTTTAATTTTATAAATATTTAAGAAAACTGTTCATTTTCTCCTCCATCAACAAACTATGATTTCATTTACTTTATAATAATGCCAATTTATTTTCTCTTCTATTTTCTAATTTCTTGCTCTATTCTGTCTTCTTATATCACAGTTTCTTTTTCCCTCTTCCCTATTACAGCTCTCTTAACTTTTTCATTCAACATCACCTTTCATCTTTATTATTCTCTATTTCCAACTCCCTTTCATATCTATTTACCTTCAACCCTCTCTTTAAACTTTATGATACAGTAGATAATATGTCAATAATTGGTTTCTTTTTTTTTAACTAAATGTTGTCCTTTGTTACTAGGAAGCAAAAAATGATCCAGTCAAAATCTCAAAGTAAATAAAAATAGCTTTAAGAAAAATTGTTAATAAAGTCATAAAATAAATATGAAATTAGCATCAAGCATATATGGCAATACATTAAGGCAAACAATTTCTATTGAGATAACATAAAAAGAAATTGTTTTAAACACAGGAGACCTAAAGTGGTAGTTACATAAAATGTTACTTGAGGTAAACTCCTATAGAAAACATTGATTCTATTTACATAGACATTTGCATGGTGAATTTTATCTAACCGTGTCTCTGCTACCAGGATAAGCCAATCAGTGAAAGACACTCAGGTTTTGCATTGAAATTGCTGCTCAAAAGATGGTTTACTTTCTTTCCAAAATACATTAATAATTGAAGTGTTTATCAAACTAAAGTTATTCATTACAACTTTAAAACTGAAATTTATAATCATTTCTAATATATTCATTTCTAGAAAGTATACTCAAATGCTTATTTTCTATGTATATCACTGTGTATCACTTACAAATGTATTATGCAACCTAAAATTCTCTAGCATGCAGAAAAAATCAAATTTTTGGAAAATTTGCAGCTTATTCAAAGAGTTTTTAACTATTTTACAATTTTAGTGGAGTTACTAATGTTCCATTAACATGCTATTAATGAGTTAATTTTGCCATTTATTTTTCATTGCTACTAATATTGCTATAGTATATGTTACTGATATATACAAAACTCTTCTAAATCAGTTTAAATGTGGCAATAGTTGCTTTTTATTCATGCATGCTTTTAATTATTTTTATTATACATATTTACTGCATTTAAAAGGTATTATCAGTCTTTAATTCTTTCACAAACTTTTATTTACTGATTACTATATTCAAAATACTTGCTTTTTCTGCAATTACTATATCAGTTAAATATTAAATCCCCAAAACATAACCAATGTCGAAAACATTCTATTTCACTGATTTTGTCAGTTTCCTATAAACTATCTTCAATTCTATCAGAGAGGACATTTAGATTTTTCCTAATTTACTGTTCCAAGTTTCATCAAACTACATAAGAAAACACTCTCTTACAAATAAGACATGTGCATGATACTCCATTCAGAAGTCCCATGAAGAAAATTTTGCTGCCCGGAATTCATTCTATTTAGTATGTTTGCTAAGGAGGCCAACTTTTTGTTGCAAATTGACAGAATCTTAAAAGACTACATCAAACATCCCAGTATCAGAAATGCTGTCTGCAGGATCTGTGAGTAAATCCACATAATATTGTTTCAATCAAAGCTACTTTTCAATGCAATTTGGTTTTTTCTGATAGAGTAGCCTTTGAGTCTGATTCTCTGGCTCTGAGTGAATTATGTGAATTTTCTAATAAACTTTATTATATTATTTCCTTCTTTCACTAACTAAAATGAGTTTTACCCATTGCAGGAAGAATTTTATCTAAAATAAAATAAATTGATTAATACTGTAAGTACTGCAAGGATAATATTAGTGTTTTCTAGATACCATTTCTCTTCAAAGACTCTATTCAATTTTCTACATTACTTTTCTACTTTTGTACTCAATGTATAAAACACAAATCAATCCAAGCATCTGACTTTTTCACTTCTAGGCCCGAGTAGAGATAAACATGATTGAAGAACGCAATCATTTAGAATCATACACATTATTTTAAAAGCAGAGTCAAGTTATCCAACTTATGCTGTTGTACGAACAAAGAAAGGTGCTGCAGATGTAGGTAGATAGAGAGATGGATGGATAAATAATAAGTTAACTTTCTCAACACACACTCTTAGCTTTTGTTAGAGGATATCATAGACACTGAAAAGACTTCTCAGAATTTCCTGCCATTGAATGACAGATGTGACCAAAGTTCCACCAAAGAAATGAATTTGCTCAATTATACATATTTAATTTTTTGCATTTAAAAGGTATTATCAGTCTTTAATTCTTTCACAAACTTTTATTTACTGATTACTATATTCAAAATACTTGCTTTTTCTGCAATTACTATATCAGTTAAATATTAAATCCCCAAAACATAACCAATGTCGAAAACATTCTATTTCACTGATTTTGTCAGTTTCCTATAAACTATCTTCAATTCTATCAGAGGACATTTAGATTTTTCCTAATTTACTGTTCCAAGTTTCATCAAACTACATAAGAAAACACTCTCTTACAAATAAGACATGTGCATGATACTCCATTCAGAAGTCCCATGAAGAAAATTTTGCTGCCCGGAATTCATTCTATTTAGTATGTTTGCTAAGGAGGCCAACTTTTTGTTGCAAATTGACAGAATCTTAAAAGACTACATCAAACATCCCAGTATCAGAAATGCTGTCTGCAGGATCTGTGAGTAAATCCACATAATATTGTTTCAATCAAAGCTACTTTTCAATGCAATTTGGTTTTTTCTGATAGAGTAGCCTTTGAGTCTGATTCTCTGGCTCTGAGTGAATTATGTGAATTTTCTAATAAACTTTATTATATTATTTCCTTCTTTCACTAACTAAAATGAGTTTTACCCATTGCAGGAAGAATTTTATCTAAAATAAAATAAATTGATTAATACTGTAAGTACTGCAAGGATAATATTAGTGTTTTCTAGATACCATTTCTCTTCAAAGACTCTATTCAATTTTCTACATTACTTTTCTACTTTTGTACTCAATGTATAAAACACAAATCAATCCAAGCATCTGACTTTTTCACTTCTAGGCCCGAGTAGAGATAAACATGATTGAAGAACGCAATCATTTAGAATCATACACATTATTTTAAAAAGCAGAGTCAAGTTATCCAACTTATGCTGTTGTACGAACAAAGAAAGGTGCTGCAGATGTAGGTAGATAGAGAGATGGATGGATAAATAATAAGTTAACTTTCTCAACACACACTCTTAGCTTTTGTTAGAGGATATCATAGACACTGAAAAGACTTCTCAGAATTTCCTGCCATTGAATGACAGATGTGACCAAAGTTCCACCAAAGAAATGAATTTGCTCAAAACAGCAAGTTCAATCATAGTTAGAAACAGAAGATTTGGTGGAAATAACTGTTTTTCTGGAGTAAATTATTTCGGAAGTTTCCTAATCTGATGATTTTCTAAACAGAGCTAAGTGCTTTCCCAATCAGAGTAGAAGTAATAAGACTGGAAAAAATCAGGTTAGAGTTGTTTGTTGAGTCCATTCTTCTGGCCTATCAAAAAACTGCTGTCTGAATTACGTAAATTATTTTCCATGGTCTGTTACTGAACCTAACCAATGTTGTAAAATCATATTTCTACAGAGTCCATTCACTGATAATTTCTTGAGGGTTGATAAGTAACGTGAAATCCAATTGCATTTTGTTTCCCTTGCTTCCATTTTAACTGGAAAAGTTCTACATTTTCTTTATTTTGACAACTCATATTTTAAACAAAATTTAAACTGATTCTGTTTTTAAAGAAAAAATAAAATATAAAGTCTCTTTCATGGATTATTGCTTTTTCATGATGAAGATGCTTGTGTAACTCAATGAATCTATGAGCCATGCTACATAGTGCCACTCAAGATGGCAGATTATAATGGGGAGTTCTGACAAAATATGTTCCACTGGAGGAGGGCATGGCAAACCACTCCAGTATTCTGGACACAAGACACCTGTGAATGGTATAAAAAGGTAAAAAGGTATAACCCTGAAAGATGAGCACCCCAAGTTGAAAGGTGTGCAATACGCTACTCGGGGAGAGCAGAGGGCAATTATCAATAGCCCCAGAAAGAATGAAAAGGCTGGGCCAAAGCAGAAACAACGCTAAGTTGTAGATGCGTCCGGTGGTGAAAGTAGAATTCAGTGCTGTAAAGAATAATATGGGCACCTGGCATGGGAACCTGGAATGTTCAGTTCATGAATCAAGGTAAATTGGATGTGGTCAAACAGAATATGGCAAGATCAACATCTTTGGAATCAGTGAACTAAAATGGATGAGAATGGGCAAATTTAATTCAGATGACCACTATCTCTACTACTCTGGGCAAAAATCCCAAAGAAGAAATAACCTAGCCTTTATAATCAACAAAAGAGTCTGAAATACAGTACTGATGCCAAAAATGACAGAATAATCTCAATTTGTTTCCAAGGCAAAAAATTTCCTGCCATTGAATGACAGATGTGACCAAAGTTCCACCAAAGTTTCTGAAGTTCACGTAAAAATATTTCCATGATGATTTTCTAAACAGAGCTAAGTGCTTTCCCAATCAGAGTAGAAGTAATAAGACTGGAAAAAATCAGGTTAGAGTTGTTTGTTGAGTCCATTCTTCTGGCCTATCAAAAAACTGCTGTCTGAATTACGTAAATTATTTTCCATGGTCTGTTACTGAACCTAACCAATGTTGTAAAATCATATTTCTACAGAGTCCATTCACTGATAATTTCTTGAGGGTTGATAAGTAACGTGAAATCCAATTGCATTTTGTTTCCCTTGCTTCCATTTTAACTGGAAAAGTTCTACATTTTCTTTATTTTGACAACTCATATTTTAAACAAAATTTAAACTGATTCTGTTTTTAAAGAAAAAATAAAATATAAAGTCTCTTTCATGGATTATTGCTTTTTCATGATGAAGATGCTTGTGTAACTCAATGAATCTATGAGCCATGCTACATAGTGCCACTCAAGATGGCAGATTATAATGGGGAGTTCTGACAAAATATGTTCCACTGGAGGAGGGCATGGCAAACCACTCCAGTATTCTGGACACAAGACACCTGTGAATGGTATAAAAAGGTAAAAAGGTATAACCCTGAAAGATGAGCACCCCAAGTTGAAAGGTGTGCAATACGCTACTCGGGGAGAGCAGAGGGCAATTATCAATAGCCCCAGAAAGAATGAAAAGGCTGGGCCAAAGCAGAAACAACGCTAAGTTGTAGATGCGTCCGGTGGTGAAAGTAGAATTCAGTGCTGTAAAGAATAATATGGGCACCTGGCATGGGAACCTGGAATGTTCAGTTCATGAATCAAGGTAAATTGGATGTGGTCAAACAGAATATGGCAAGATCAACATCTTTGGAATCAGTGAACTAAAATGGATGAGAATGGGCAAATTTAATTCAGATGACCACTATCTCTACTACTCTGGGCAAAAATCCCAAAGAAGAAATAACCTAGCCTTTATAATCAACAAAAGAGTCTGAAATACAGTACTTGAATGCAATCTCAAAAATGACAGAATAATCTCAATTTGTTTCCAAGGCAAAAAATTTAACATCACAGTCATCCAAGTTTTTGCCCCAACTACCAATGCTGAAGAATCTGAAGTTGACCAGTTCTATGTAGACCTGTAAGACCTTCTAGAGCTATAATAAGATTTCCTTTTCACTCTAGGGGATTGGAATGTAAAGTAGGAAGTCAAGAGATACTTGGAACAACAGGCAAATTTGATCTTGAAATACAAAATGATGCAGGGTTTGAGTTTTGCCAAGAGAACACACTGGTCAATTGAAAAGCTGGGAAACTGTGTATAGAAGAATGGATGAACCAATGACAACTGAATCTAAGGAAGCTAGCACATAACATAGCACAAAGTGCACTATGGTTTGCACTGAAACATCCTGAGAGATCTTGGTGTCAAAGACAACAAGTGTCTGTGGAGGTAGAGATTCAAGATTGAGTCAAACACAGGAGATTAGGTGGCATATCTGTAAACGAGCCTCCACTAGGTGTCCTCACTTACTCAGCATGGTAAAGTGAAGACCTGAAAATAATTAATCTTGGGGAAATTAAACCAGAGAAGCTCAGATATGAGAAAATCAGTCACAGATGAACAAAAAAGGTAAAGTACGATATGAAACTATATGGGACTGAGGAAAATTGTATACATCAAATAATAAGATTCTTATTTTTTGTCTTTACCCATTCAACCTCCAGAAAAGTAGACATTGAAAGTTGAACATATTGTATCATTCAGGCAGTTGACACATTACTCTGGAAACTTGCCAGATTCTATGAACAAAGACTAACAGCTATGTCCTGAAGAATTCCCCAGTGAAATATTCCAATATTTTATTTTTTCCTGTGATAAAACCCACTATTCAGAGTGTACATGGTTATGGCATGGGAACCTGGAATGTTCAGTTCATGAATCAAGGTAAATTGGATGTGGTCAAACAGAATATGGCAAGATCAACATCTTTGGAATCAGTGAACTAAAATGGATGAGAATGGGCAAATTTAATTCAGATGACCACTATCTCTACTACTCTGGGCAAAAATCCCAAAGAAGAAATAACCTAGCCTTTATAATCAACAAAAGAGTCTGAAATACAGTACTTGAATGCAATCTCAAAAATGACAGAATAATCTCAATTTGTTTCCAAGGCAAAAAATTTAACATCACAGTCATCCAAGTTTTTGCCCCAACTACCAATGCTGAAGAATCTGAAGTTGACCAGTTCTATGTAGACCTGTAAGACCTTCTAGAGCTATAATAAGATTTCCTTTTCACTCTAGGGGATTGGAATGTAAAGTAGGAAGTCAAGAGATACTTGGAACAACAGGCAAATTTGATCTTGAAATACAAAATGATGCAGGGTTTGAGTTTTGCCAAGAGAACACACTGGTCAATTGAAAAGCTGGGAAACTGTGTATAGAAGAATGGATGAACCAATGACAACTGAATCTAAGGAAGCTAGCACATAACATAGCACAAAGTGCACTATGGTTTGCACTGAAACATCCTGAGAGATCTTGGTGTCAAAGACAACAAGTGTCTGTGGAGGTAGAGATTCAAGATTGAGTCAAACACAGGAGATTAGGTGGCATATCTGTAAACGAGCCTCCACTAGGTGTCCTCACTTACTCAGCATGGTAAAGTGAAGACCTGAAAATAATTAATCTTGGGGAAATTAAACCAGAGAAGCTCAGATATGAGAAAATCAGTCACAGATGAACAAAAAAGGTAAAGTACGATATGAAACTATATGGGACTGAGGAAAATTGTATACATCAAATAATAAGATTCTTATTTTTTGTCTTTACCCATTCAACCTCCAGAAAAGTAGACATTGAAAGTTGAACATATTGTATCATTCAGGCAGTTGACACATTACTCTGGAAACTTGCCAGATTCTATGAACAAAGACTAACAGCTATGTCCTGAAGAATTCCCCAGTGAAATATTCCAATATTTTATTTTTTCCTGTGATAAAACCCACTATTCAGAGTGTCCCAGGCATGGTTAATCTAGCAATCATATTTAGTTTCGTATTCTTAATGACAAATTAATCAAAAATCACCAGGCACTTGAAGAAAGTCCCTTACATAAAAGATGGAAACATCTTATTTTAAAAAGAACTAAGAAAAAAAAATATATAATACAGGTTGTCACAGAGCACTGATTGTGACAAAACAGTGAGATGAGACATGGTGGGAGGTGGGAGGGAGGTCCAAGAGGGACAGGACATAGGTATACCTATGGTTGATTCATGTTGACTTACAGGAGAAAGTAACAATATATCATAAAGAAATTACCCTTCATTTAAAATAAATAAATTATAAATATATATGATACAGGAAGAAAAAAAATTAGTGACAAGATAGGAGATGTTTTAAGTATAAACAAGAAGAGAATACTATAAAAAACAAACAAAAAATAAGATATCATGTGTGAACCACTATGGAAGACAGTATGGAGATACCTTAAAAAACTAAAAAATAAGCACCATATGACCCAGAAGTCCCACTACTAGGCATATATTCTGATGAAATAAAAATTGAGACACCTGTACCCCAATGTTTATTGCAGCACTCTATACAATAGCTGGAACATGGAAGCAGTCTAGATGTCCATCTACAAATGAATGAATAAAGAAGCTATGATACATATATGCAATGGAATATTGCTCAGCCATAAAAAGGAATGTAGAAGAATCAGTCCTAATGAGGTAGATGACTCTAGAACCTATTATACAAAGTGAAGTAAGTCAAAAAGAAAAGGACAAATACAGTATACTAACACATATATATGAAATCCAGTAAGATGGTACCAATAAATGCACATGCAGAGCAGCAATGGAGAAACAGACATAGAGAACAGACCTATGAACATTGTGGGGAGGGAAGAGTGGATGAAAGGTATGGAAAGAGAAACAAGGAAACCTACACTATCATATGTAATAGAGTCCACTGGATTAAGCTTGACTAAAGGAACCTATGGGAAACTTAGATTCTATTTGAACAAAGACTAACAGCTATGTCCTGAAGAATTCCCCAGTGAAATATTCCAATATTTTATTTTTTCCTGTGATAAAACCCACTATTCAGAGTGTCCCAGGCATGGTTAATCTAGCAATCATATTTAGTTTCGTATTCTTAATGACAAATTAATCAAAAATCACCAGGCACTTGAAGAAAGTCCCTTACATAAAAGATGGAAACATCTTATTTTAAAAAGAACTAAGAAAAAAAAATATATAATACAGGTTGTCACAGAGCACTGATTGTGACAAAACAGTGAGATGAGACATGGTGGGAGGTGGGAGGGAGGTCCAAGAGGGACAGGACATAGGTATACCTATGGTTGATTCATGTTGACTTACAGGAGAAAGTAACAATATATCATAAAGAAATTACCCTTCATTTAAAATAAATAAATTATAAATATATATGATACAGGAAGAAAAAAAATTAGTGACAAGATAGGAGATGTTTTAAGTATAAACAAGAAGAGAATACTATAAAAAACAAACAAAAAATAAGATATCATGTGTGAACCACTATGGAAGACAGTATGGAGATACCTTAAAAAACTAAAAAATAAGCACCATATGACCCAGAAGTCCCACTACTAGGCATATATTCTGATGAAATAAAAATTGAGACACCTGTACCCCAATGTTTATTGCAGCACTCTATACAATAGCTGGAACATGGAAGCAGTCTAGATGTCCATCTACAAATGAATGAATAAAGAAGCTATGATACATATATGCAATGGAATATTGCTCAGCCATAAAAAGGAATGTAGAAGAATCAGTCCTAATGAGGTAGATGACTCTAGAACCTATTATACAAAGTGAAGTAAGTCAAAAAGAAAAGGACAAATACAGTATACTAACACATATATATGAAATCCAGTAAGATGGTACCAATAAATGCACATGCAGAGCAGCAATGGAGAAACAGACATAGAGAACAGACCTATGAACATTGTGGGGAGGGAAGAGTGGATGAAAGGTATGGAAAGAGAAACAAGGAAACCTACACTATCATATGTAATAGAGATAACCACTGTGATTAAGCTGTAAGACTAAAGGAACCTGCATGGGGACTAAGCATCAATCTGGGAGAGGGGGGGATAGGAAGGGGTAAAAGGGTGGGAGGGGTCAGGGATATATACCTATGACTGGGGATTATGTATACCTGCAAACAAGAAAACTCTGTAAAAACATATAACATTAACTTCGCTGTACACCTGAAGCTAATGCAACATTGTAAAACAAATATACCACAATAATAAACGAAATAAAGATATCATGTGTCACATGTTCAAGTAGGGATTCTTGGTAATTAGATCACAGTGATATTTTGAGTAAATTGTAAGACTTTTAAGGGAAAATTTGTGACTTTTCTTAAAATGATAAGAATGGTAAAAATGATAAATAAGAAAAATAAAAAAAGATAAATACACCATTTTTAAGACCTAAATGAAATACCTAAAACAGCTCAAAATCCAGATGGAAGAATATTACAGAAATAATATTTTTTGTTCCTAAAACACAGTTTTCTAGATTCACTCACTGAATAGCCAGACAAATTAATGGAAAAAATCCATATTAAGGTAGAACATTGATATTGGAACAAAGGAAACCAAAGAAAGAATAATTAAAAAGTTTGTGTGCTTGAAAAGTGGATTTGAGGGTTAAAATTAAAAACAAAAAATATGTAAATTATCAGTAATCAAGTTATATTAAACTCTTTATGACAACAACAGCAACAAAAGGCCTTTGAAATAAGACTATATTTAAATTGCAGCACTCTATGGAACATGGAAGGCTATGTATACAAAGTGAATGGTAATTGCATTGCTCAGCCATAAAAGGAATGTAGAAGAATCAGTCCTAATGAGGTAGATGACTCTAGAACCTATTATACAAAGTGAAGTAAGTCAAAAAGAAAAGGACAAATACAGTATACTAACACATATATATGAAATCCAGTAAGATGGTACCAATAAATGCACATGCAGAGCAGCAATGGAGAAACAGACATAGAGAACAGACCTATGAACATTGTGGGGAGGGAAGAGTGGATGAAAGGTATGGAAAGAGAAACAAGGAAACCTACACTATCATATGTAATAGAGATAACCACTGTGATTAAGCTGTAAGACTAAAGGAACCTGCATGGGGACTAAGCATCAATCTGGGAGAGGGGGGGATAGGAAGGGGTAAAAGGGTGGGAGGGGTCAGGGATATATACCTATGACTGGGGATTATGTATACCTGCAAACAAGAAAACTCTGTAAAAACATATAACATTAACTTCGCTGTACACCTGAAGCTAATGCAACATTGTAAAACAAATATACCACAATAATAAACGAAATAAAGATATCATGTGTCACATGTTCAAGTAGGGATTCTTGGTAATTAGATCACAGTGATATTTTGAGTAAATTGTAAGACTTTTAAGGGAAAATTTGTGACTTTTCTTAAAATGATAAGAATGGTAAAAATGATAAATAAGAAAAATAAAAAAAGATAAATACACCATTTTTAAGACCTAAATGAAATACCTAAAACAGCTCAAAATCCAGATGGAAGAATATTACAGAAATAATATTTTTTGTTCCTAAAACACAGTTTTCTAGATTCACTCACTGAATAGCCAGACAAATTAATGGAAAAAATCCATATTAAGGTAGAACATTGATATTGGAACAAAGGAAACCAAAGAAAGAATAATTAAAAAGTTTGTGTGCTTGAAAAGTGGATTTGAGGGTTAAAATTAAAAACAAAAAATATGTAAATTATCAGTAATCAAGTTATATTAAACTCTTTATGACAACAACAGCAACAAAAGGCCTTTGAAATAAGACTATATTTAAATGAGTTTAAAATATTTGAAAACAAACAAATATCAAAATAAGATTTTAAAATGCCAGTAAATTTTCTCAAGAAGTTTCTTTAAGATGTTCTTACCTAAAATATGAGATGAACAAAGAAAAATAAAAGAACCAATTAAGAGAGAAGGAAAGGAATTTCCTAGTGAATGATACACCAGATTGATAAGCTCTCAACAGCATTCTTGTAGAGAGTAAGATACAAAGTAAAACATTGACAGACACACAGGAAATGACAAACATGCATTTTTACCATATTAATGAAGGTTTTGCAGTTCTTTTGACGCACAGGGATGAATAATTAATATATTAGACTACTATAAATGTATAAAATGAGGCCTTTGTTTAATTCCAGGAAACAAAAAAGTTTTGATATGAAAATTAGTCGATTTACTTTTTAATTTGCAATTTTAGATTGGAGCTTAGTCCATTAACAATATTGTTAGTTGCAGGTATACATCAAAATGATAGCTATATCTATTCATGTGATTGTTATTATTCAAATTGTTTTCTCATTTAGGCTACAAAATGTTGAGTAATGTTCCCTATACTGTACAGCAGGTCCTTGTTGGTTATTTATTTTAAATATAGTAGTGTGTACATGTCAATCCAGACTCCTGATTGAACCCTCTTCCCTCATCCTTCCTCCCTAGAAACCACAGGTTTGTTCTCTAAGTCTATGAGCCTGTTTCTGTTTTGTAAATAAGTACATTTGTATCATTTTCTTTTAGACTTTAATATAAGGAATATCATATAATATTTGTCTTTCTTCATCTGACTTACTTCACTTAGTATGATAATCTCTAGGTCCATCCATGTGGTGGCAAATGGCACTGTTTGATTCTTTTGAATGTCTGAGTAATATTCCATTCTATGAATGTACCACATCTTTTCTTATCCATTCATCCACTGATGGACATTTAGGTGCTTCCATCCTTTGACTATTGTAAACAGTGCTGTAATGAACATTGGAGTGCATGGTATCTTTCAAACCATGTTTTTCTCTGGAAATGTGCCCAGGGATTTGTGGGTCATATAATAGCTCTATTTTTAGCTTTTTTTTTTTCTTTTTTTTTTTTGAGGAACCTCCATACTGTTATCTATAGTAGCTATACAACTTGCATTACTGTTGGCAATGTAGGATGGTTCTCTTTTCGCTCTGCCTGGTGTTTATTGTTTGTAGGGGTTTTTTTGTTTTTTTTTTTTCTTTTTTCTTTGGCAGCAATGAATAGTTAGTGGAATCTTACTTCCCCAACCAGAGACTGAAGCAGGGCCCTTGAAAATGAAAGCATGGAGTCCTAACCATTGGACCACCAGGAAACACCCATGTTTTTAGATTCTCTGATGACGGCTGTTCTGATTTGTGTGAGGTGGTATCTCATTGTTGTTCTGATTTGAATTTCTCTAATAATGAGCAATGTTGAGCATTCTTTCCTGTGCCTCTTGGCCATCTGCGTGTCTTCTTTGGAGAAATGTCTAATTAGGTCTTCTGTCCACATTTTGACTGGACTTTTGTTCGATATTGAACCGCAAAACAGCTGAAGAAACAAGAGGAAATGTTAAAAATTATCTACTCATGGATCTAGATATAAGGAAGTATGGAGTGTTTAATTGCTGTTTTTACTGCATATCTTTGTGTATGTGTGTATATATAAGTGTGTGTGGGGGTCTGTATGTGTGTTCATGTATAAACATATATTTATCTATTATAGTTATATGATATATGCATAATACATATTTGGGGTTTTTCCAGTGATTCAGAGGTAAAGAATCTGCCTGCAATGCAGGAGATGCAGATTTGATCCCTAGGTCAGCAAGATTCCCTGGAGAAGGAAATAATAAGTCACTCTAATATTCTGGTCTGGGAAATCCGATGGACAGAGGAGCTTAGGGGGTCATGGGGTCACAGAGTCAGACATGACTTAGTGACTGAACAAAATCAGCAAATATACATATATGTATTTAATAAATATAAAACTTAATATAGAGATAGCAAAAATACAGACAATAAAGACCACAAAAATACCTTTAGGTTGATCATATTATGTTCCTTTGGCATAGAAGAGGCTTGTAGGTATCAGAAACCTTAGCTAATTATTTGAAAATACCAAGATTTACTTCCTACCATATTACATACATTCTTTCAAAATTGTGATTATTTTTTTTCTCATTTCCAATTATAGCCTTGAATTTTAAGTTGAGAGTGTATTTATTAGGGTGTTTTATTAGGAACACAACCTAAGTCATGCAGAAGTCAGTTCTGATCTTTGCAAAACTCAAAAGGGTTTAATAGTAGGAGTGAGCAAAACTTGTTCCAGTAGCTTAGGAAACTTTACAGAGTGAGGAAGCAGATCTGGATGAGGTGTGAGATGGAAAAAATGAAAATATTCATATCATTTTTAATTCTTAAATATTAATGTGTCTAACTACTCTCATAAATAGGATTAATCCTGACCTAAATGCTTACTTAAGTAGAACAAATATTATTGTGTATTATCTTTTGTTTTTACTTATGTGGAGGGAAGACAATATGTTAAAGTAATTTCTTCTCTATAGCATAAGAACATTCTTACAGAAGAGTGCCATAGAGACAAAATGAATTAAACCTAAACATGCCTGTAACTGAAATAGCAGAATATATAAACAGAAAATCATTTAGAGTTATACTACCAAATGCATTTTCTGCCTCAAACACAAAGGGCTTCTGAAACTTAAACATCTACGTTTTAAATACCAAGAAAAAAAAAATGATCAGCACTATTTTCTAATACATAATTACTGAAAAGAAATTGTCTGCAAAGCATGAGTATTCATATATGTATCCATGAGAAATCAAAAATGAGAAGGTAAATATAGAGCAGAGAAACACTGACCTCAGAACTATTGCCTCTGATCTAAACGCAAATGAAAATGTCCATGATTGAAAAATTTGATGGCCTTTTTTTATTGCCACATTTTCATTTGCTCTGGATATAACAAAATGAAAAAGCAAATCAAAACAAAGAAAAACAAAATGAAACAAAACAAAACCCCAAAATTTTAAGAAACAATAAAGCTTCCACAGTTCCTAAAGTTGTATGATTCTCTTTGGTGCCTGCTTCAGTCCACAACTGCAAAGAACCCATATTTTATTCACTTGTGTGATTCTCCTCTGTAGTTTCTTGACATTCCTTTAATGCATTTTCTCAGGGACCGCAAGAATGACATTCCTCTCTGAATCTTTGTCATTGTTCTTTAAAGTCCCAGCTTTTGCCATTGCCTTTTGTAGAAAGAAGATCCCCCAATCCCACAGCTACATTCCTCCTGTTTTGCTCATTATCACTTGGAGGTGGCTTCAGTTCCTCAGTATATTCATCTTTCTTTGGTCCAGATCAATAGATCATTTTAAATCAGTGCACCGAAGACTGAAAACCACCTTTTATTGCAGGCTGGTAGTTCAGATGTAAAAGTGAGGAAGCAGATCTGGATGAGGTGTGAGATGGAAAAAATGAAAATATTCATATCATTTTTAATTCTTAAATATTAATGTGTCTAACTACTCTCATAAATAGGATTAATCCTGACCTAAATGCTTACTTAAGTAGAACAAATATTATTGTGTATTATCTTTTGTTTTTACTTATGTGGAGGGAAGACAATATGTTAAAGTAATTTCTTCTCTATAGCATAAGAACATTCTTACAGAAGAGTGCCATAGAGACAAAATGAATTAAACCTAAACATGCCTGTAACTGAAATAGCAGAATATATAAACAGAAAATCATTTAGAGTTATACTACCAAATGCATTTTCTGCCTCAAACACAAAGGGCTTCTGAAACTTAAACATCTACGTTTTAAATACCAAGAAAAAAAAAATGATCAGCACTATTTTCTAATACATAATTACTGAAAAGAAATTGTCTGCAAAGCATGAGTATTCATATATGTATCCATGAGAAATCAAAAATGAGAAGGTAAATATAGAGCAGAGAAACACTGACCTCAGAACTATTGCCTCTGATCTAAACGCAAATGAAAATGTCCATGATTGAAAAATTTGATGGCCTTTTTTTATTGCCACATTTTCATTTGCTCTGGATATAACAAAATGAAAAAGCAAATCAAAACAAAGAAAAACAAAATGAAACAAAACAAAACCCCAAAATTTTAAGAAACAATAAAGCTTCCACAGTTCCTAAAGTTGTATGATTCTCTTTGGTGCCTGCTTCAGTCCACAACTGCAAAGAACCCATATTTTATTCACTTGTGTGATTCTCCTCTGTAGTTTCTTGACATTCCTTTAATGCATTTTCTCAGGGACCGCAAGAATGACATTCCTCTCTGAATCTTTGTCATTGTTCTTTAAAGTCCCAGCTTTTGCCATTGCCTTTTGTAGAAAGAAGATCCCCCAATCCCACAGCTACATTCCTCCTGTTTTGCTCATTATCACTTGGAGGTGGCTTCAGTTCCTCAGTATATTCATCTTTCTTTGGTCCAGATCAATAGATCATTTTAAATCAGTGCACCGAAGACTGAAAAACCACCTTTTATTGCAGGCTGGTAGTTCAGATGTAAGAGAGTGAATGATTTCTTGGGGTTTGTGGTCCATAATTATATTAACCTTGGTCCCACACCAAGCTATTTGAAACTTCTCACACCTCATTACCAGTCAATGCATCCTTCTCTGTATAAGAATTGCATTGTTTGACTTTGAAAGACATGTTGTTAAAATCCCTTTACAGGTTCATAATGTTTCTTTAGAAGAGTGGAACAAATTTCATGGTCAAAGTCAAAATTTTAGCACCCTTTTTATCACAAGGATATCTAACCCTGTCAATCCCAGAACAGTCTATATTGTTGAAAGTGAGTTAGAGAAAAAGAAAATAGCCAATTGCTTTCAGTTACAATATTAATAATATACTTTACACTTCAGCAAGTGACTCTATTATACATAGTTGTGTTCAGCGTTTTCTAAATTAAATGTATCACCTCAAATTATAGAAAACAAATGGGTATTAATAATGGTTAGTATATATTTTAATCAGTTTTCAATCAGTAACCTTTATCTTGCCGTAAGTCTGAAAAGAGAAACAATGGGGGAGTAGAAAGAACCAATATTAATGTGAATGAAACAGTTCCTCCTGGGATATTTCCTTGAAATCCTATTGGACATTTTTTAAACAAATTGAGAAGTTATGAATCCAGCCGAACTAATTAAAGTCTCATTAAAACCAGAAAACACATTATATACACTTCACTTAGCCCTACTAAGGTCATAAATTTGTCTGTAGTTTGGAAACAATCAAAATGAGAGATTATATTTTTGTTTTCCATTGCATAATCAGACAGTCTAAAGCCAAAATATCTTATTTTTGTTCTAAGAGGAAAGCTGGATTACAAAAGAAGCAACCATATAAAATCCCCACTGTCTCTTTTTATGGGAAAACAGTCAGTTAAACACTGGATGAGCAAAAGGGCAATTGTTTGTATTGGTTTCACCCAAGGAATTCCTTTTAAAACTAGTGCATTCAACTTAGCATATGAAAGACTGAGCAGTTTTTTGTTTTACTGGATGGGGTTAATTATTCTTGGAAGATTAATGATGAATCAAATCAATGGTAGGGTCAAAATTAGAGCTCACATAGTCTGAAAATTTTTAGGTCATGAACTGTCTTGAAAACATAAAAGCTAATCAATATACTTGCAAAAGCAAGGGGGAAAAGGACATAAGTCTTACTAAACAAATTAATATTTTTCTAGCTCAACATTTTACTAATTATCCCAATCACCTCTCAGGTATCACCTTTTCTGAGTAATAGTAAGTGTTTTAATCATTAGGACAAACTTTTCTGAGACATATCTAGCATATAGCAAAAATAAGTTCATCTTTCATTAAAAGGGGAACCCTAATTCACAGAATGTTCTAATTAACCCAAGCATCATTTGTGTTTCCATCTCATTGTATTAAAAAAGTCACTGAAAAGTACACTGAGTAAATTTCATTCCCAAGTAAGCAGAGCATATAAATAAGTATTTTAAACATCCTGAGACCATTATATCAAATATAATTCTTCAAACTGTAGCGCCATAAATTTAAAAAAATATATACATTTTAGTATATAAGTTAGGCTCTAGAAATGTTTACTTCTGGTAATATTATCAGCAGTGATTTAATGAAGATTTAATATTTTAAATTTCATGGTTCAATTCTGGATTAAATTTTAGGAATCTTTCATAGATATCTTATGAAGTTCATGTAGTACATATCTATTTCTTTTGAAGCAATTTTTCTTTGTTCATTTAAGTATTTTCAGTACTATTTTATGGTTTGATTGAAGCAATTGAGATGTCTATTAGCACAAATCTGCTATCTGAAATTTTAATTTACTCCTCATGTTTCTAGTATTATTTAAAGAAGAATGACTTTAAAAAAAAAAAGCAAACGTTGCTCAAGACTATTGTAGAATTTTCTAGCTTTGATAATATTATATTTTTTAAATTTTTGTTAGGATCAAATGAAGTTTGGACTTATTGAGAATTTTGAAATAATCACAAATTGCCTAGAGGAAAATAATAGTTTCATTTGGTCTCTTATATATTGTCATAAATCTTAGTTGTTTGTCTTTTATGTGGTAAAATAGCCTACTATTTACACAGAACGCTGTAAACAGTTTTAGAAATGAACAGAAACATTTCATGTAGCTTTCTAGAACACTTACTTAGTGCCCCATAAATAATGATTTATGGAATTTTTCTCCATATACCTATGGTATTAAGAAAACTATAGTTACACCCTGTTAGATGATTTAATACTATACATTTTTTAAGTATTTCACTTAGTTCTTACTAGCCATATTATTGGATTGAACAAATAAGTAATTGCAAGGATATTCGATAAGGAAATTCAGAAATTAGTCTGACCTTTGTGTGCCTTTCTGCTACTGGGAATTGTTACCATTTTGATGTGATTGTTTCAATGACCCTGCCTTCCCATTTATCACATGCAGCCAGAGGGCCCTGGAAAGAGTACTAAACCTACAGCCAAAAACATTTAGTCTAATCTCATCCTCTGCCTGCTAGTTAGACATAAGCAACTTACGCAGCACCCTGAGGATCAATAGACTGGCAAGATAAGAATATTATACTCCATGAACTTTAGAGCCATTCCCTTTACTTTCAGAGAAAAATAACCATTATATTAAATGTATTTACATATAATTAAATAAATAATATTATTTCATCTGACTATAAATGCATATAGTGTTTATAATACATATCTGATTATACTTATAATCCAAGGTATAAGAATTGTAAACTTTTTAATTGCTAATATTTAATTATTTTGTCCCAAATTTCCATTTCTCCTGCTTTAAAGGAAATTCGACTTTCAGGACCCTGGAAGTCATTCTGCTTCCCTGAGGGTCAACCAATTCATGAGAGGGAGATGTCAACTCTAGCTTCAATTAAAGTACCACCAAAACACATTTTACCTCCATCTTCTCATCTACTTCAGTCTTAGTATTTTCTGATTCCATATCTCTGTAGAGATAACAATCATTTATGAGATTGTGTATGATTCTATCTTGCTAGAAGACATGTACCCATTCCAGTGGAGAGAAGGGAAGGGAAGCAATCTCTTCATTTCCAGTCGTCTATAAGGGGCACAGCACCCCTAGAAGGTAAAGGAACCACAGGGATCATTTCTCTACTATTCCTCAAGCTCAGAGATATTTTTTTCTAGTTTCAGAGGAATCTCCAGATTTTTCACTGTACATGAAGAAACTGTCCTTGTCTACAAAGTTCTGTCTCTTCAACTAATACCTTTATAAATACTTTGAGTTCTACAGAAGGAAAAAGAAGAGATTGAATTAACTTTAGAATTTAAATAAACCATGGCTGTTTAAAATTTAAAGAGAAGCACTGAAAGAATAGAAATGTAACTTCTAAGTCAGTGGAGGAGAAAATAAATGAAAAAAATATAAACAGTTCAAATAAGGTAATGGGAAGAAAAAGGAAAAAAGAGATGCAAAAAAAAAGTAGGGCATGTAAATTACAAAAATAGGACACTAGAAAAAAATACAGCATATTGGTCATCATAAGTACAAAATGCTAATGCCCAACCCTTAAAGTTAGATATTACTGAATTAGAGCTCAAAAATCATATTCAGCAACAGACTATTTAAGAACAAGATCAGACAAGAACACAAATGAGTGAAAATAAAATCTTCGGTAATAACTATTGGAAAAGTATTTTTCAGCAGATATGATAGCTAGTTTAATGACTACTGCAAAAACTGTAACTTTGACAATATGGAATTTTGTTGGCAAAGTGACATCTCTGCTTTTTTTTTTTTTTTTTTTAAGGCTTTAACGATTTTTTTTTTTTAATATTTAGTCTTTTTTACCAGTTTTTTATTTATTTATTTTCATCCATATTTATTCTTTGGCCTAAGTGGTCCTCCCATGGCAGTCGCCTCTCCCGTTGCAGAGCACTGGCTCTGGGCACATGCGCTCCAGAGTGCTAGCTCATAATTGGGCACACCAGTCTAGTCGCTCTGCAGCACGTGGGATCTTCCCAGGGCAGGGATTTATCCAGTGTCCCTTGCACTGCAAGGTGGACTCTTTTATCCACTGGACCACCAGGGAAGCCCCTGCTTTTTGATATGGTGTCCAGATCCAACAAAGCTTTGCTTCCAAGGGGCAAGCACCATTTTCTGCTCATCCACTTACCTCAAGCCCCAGTCGTCAAAGGCACAGCACCCTAGAAGGTAAAGGAACCACAGGGATCATTTCTCTACTATTCCTCAAGCTCAGAGATATTTTTTCTAGTTTCAGAGGAATCTCCAGATTTTCACTGTACATGAAGAAACTGTCCTTGTCTACAAAGTTCTGTCTCTTCAACTAATACCTTTATAAATACTTTGAGTTCTACAGAAGGAAAAAGAAGAGATTGAATTAACTTTAGAATTTAAATAAACCATGGCTGTTTAAAATTTAAAGAGAAGCACTGAAAGAATAGAAATGTAACTTCTAAGTCAGTGGAGGAGAAAATAAATGAAAAAAATATAAACAGTTCAAATAAGGTAATGGGAAGAAAAAGGAAAAAAGAGATGCAAAAAAAAAGTAGGGCATGTAAATTACAAAAATAGGACACTAGAAAAAAATACAGCATATTGGTCATCATAAGTACAAAATGCTAATGCCCAACCCTTAAAGTTAGATATTACTGAATTAGAGCTCAAAAATCATATTCAGCAACAGACTATTTAAGAACAAGATCAGACAAGAACACAAATGAGTGAAAATAAAATCTTCGGTAATAACTATTGGAAAAGTATTTTTCAGCAGATATGATAGCTAGTTTAATGACTACTGCAAAAACTGTAACTTTGACAATATGGAATTTTGTTGGCAAAGTGACATCTCTGCTTTTTTTTTTTTTTTTTTTAAGGCTTTAACGATTTTTTTTTTTTAATATTTAGTCTTTTTTACCAGTTTTTTATTTATTTATTTTCATCCATATTTATTCTTTGGCCTAAGTGGTCCTCCCATGGCAGTCGCCTCTCCCGTTGCAGAGCACTGGCTCTGGGCACATGCGCTCCAGAGTGCTAGCTCATAATTGGGCACACCAGTCTAGTCGCTCTGCAGCACGTGGGATCTTCCCAGGGCAGGGATTTATCCAGTGTCCCTTGCACTGCAAGGTGGACTCTTTTATCCACTGGACCACCAGGGAAGCCCCTGCTTTTTGATATGGTGTCCAGATCCAACAAAGCTTTGCTTCCAAGGAGCAAGCACCATTTGTTTTTATGGCTGCAGTCACCATCCACAGTAATTTTGAAGCCCAAGAAAAGAAAACATCACTGCTTCCACTTTTTTCTATTTGTCAGGAAGTGATGGAACCAGATGCCATGATCTTAGTTTTTCTGAATGTTGAATTTAAAGTCAGCTTTTTCACTCTCCTCTTTCAACTTCATCAAGAGGCTCTTTAGTTCCTCTTCACTTTTCTGCCATTAGAGTGGTATCTGCATACCTAAGGTTATAGACATTTTCCAGCTTGTGATTCATCCAGTCTGACATACTCCTTTCCCACTTTGGAATCTGTTCATTGTTCTGTGTCTGGTTCTAACTGTTGCTTCTTGACCTGCATACAGGTTTCTTCGGAGACAGGAAAGGTGACCTACTACTCCCATCTCTTGAAGAGTTTTCCACATACTGTGATCCCCACAGTCAAACCCTTTAACATAGTCAATAAAGCAGAAGTAGATATTTTTCTGGAATTCCTTGCTTTCTGTATGATCCAAAAATGCTGGCACTTTGATCTCTGGTTCCTCTGCCTCTTCAGAATCCAACTTGTGCATCTGGAATTTTTCAGTTTGCACACTGCTGAAGCTTAGCTTGAACTATTCTGAGCAAAAAATTTGCTAACATGTGGAATGAGCGTTATTGTATAGTAGTTTGAACATTCTTTGGCATTACTCTTCCTTGGAACTAGAATAAACACCTCTTTCCTTTGAGTTATAAATTATTAAAGACTGGTTTTTAAAATTCCTTTTATTGGAAAATTTAGGTATTCTACATAAATCATAGCTTAAGAAGTGAGAATGGAAATCGTCAAATATTTAGAAAAGCATGATACTGAGACGATTTCTAGAAAAGTAGATCATAAAGGGTTTAGAGGAAAATTGACTCTATGAAATTAATGTTCTGAAAAAGAACAGAGCCAAAACTAAAAGTGATTGACTCAAGAAGTTAGACAATATACAAAAAAAATTCCAAAGAATGTGGAAAAAATATTAATGTAGCAATAAGAAATAATGCTGAAGATCATCAAACCAAAGTCTGGCTTTGAAGCAAAATAGTAAATCTTTTACAAAATCAGTCACAAAATAAACAATAAGATGATATGAGGAAAATTTGTAAAAGAATGTATCAGTCAGAATCCTTAATTACAATTGCTATGCATAACTAATTTTTTTAATTCTTAATTTCAGTTACTAAAACAAACAATAGCAAGAAAAGAGAAGCAATGGTCCATATCATCCTCCTCAGGTCTAACAGAACTCATGTCATTATCTAAGATGACTTTCTTCCAAGCAGTAGCTTAATATTTAGAATCTTTTCCTATTTCAAAAAATTAACATAGGAGTACTTACAGTGGCTTGGGGCAAAGGTCTGGAGGGGTGGGATGGGGGGAACTGGAGGGGTGGGGACCACGGATATGCATATGATTGATCTGGGAACATACATGTCTGTGAGCAACAAAACTCTGTAAAACTTTTAAAATAAAGAATAATCAAAAAAAATTAACCAAAGGAACTTTAAGATTCAGAAAGCAGAGTAAACTCTAAATAGAATATATATAAATAAATTTATACATATATACTAGAGCTTATCTACCTTTCAGCTTGTTGAGAATCATTTATTCTCTCCATTTTATTTGCTTAAAAATGAAGTGATGATCATAACGGTGTGGTCCAATATAATCACAAGTCTGTCCCAGCAAGAAGGCTGGGAAGAGGTATCAGAAACCATTAGGTAGTCTCTTCTATACTGGATAACTTTACATGTAACAGAGCCTTTATATATGACTTAATAATTTTGCATGCTATGAGTCATTTACACACACATATTTAATCTTAGGAAGACAGCATTTGTCTAGAACAAGTGTCACTGTGGTAAAGGATCTCCCTGCCAATGCATGAGATGCAAGAGACAAGAGTTTTATCCTTCAATTGAGAAGATTCCCTGAAGCAGGAAATGGCCACCTATGGCAGTACTCTTGCGAGGAGAATCCCACGGACATAGGAACCTGGCAGCCTACAGGACATGGGGTCTCAAAGAGTGAACACAAATGAACAATCAAGTATGTATGCACACATGGAAAGTGAATCTAGAAATAAGAGAAGAGCTCAAAAGTAAGCTATTGTTAAGCCACTGGAGAAACTGGATAAGTAGCTAAAATTCTACCCCACATAAAGATACCAAGCCCAGATGAATTTATGAATTCTTTAAAAAAATAGAATACAGGTAACCCCTATTACATAAAATTACAAAGACTAGAATATAAGAAAGTATACCATGTAATGTATATGTAATATAACTTTATTACCACTATTAATAGGGAAAATATGAAAAGTAAGAGCAATAAGGCTCAAAATAAAGATATAAATAAGTACATAAATGAACTTCCTTTGTGGCTCAGTGATAAAGAATTCATGTGCCAATGCAGGAGATGTAGTTTCACTCACTAGATCAGGAAGATCCCCTGGAAAAGGAAATGCAACCCATCCTAGTATTCTTTCCTGGGAAATCCCATGTACAGAGGAGGCTGGAGGACTACAGACCATGGGGTTGCAAAAGATTCAAACTGGACATAGTAACTAAACAACAACAAAGTCAAAAAATACTAATTCAATGAACCTAGCAACATAAGTTTTATTTGAAAAAAGCAAAAGTTTTCTACCTATAAAAATAAAATTGTTTTCAATAGACATAGTCTTATCAATTTTTATCAAATTATTGATTTTAATAAACATTATTACTATATCAATAAATACCCAAAAAGTAAAAGCCATATACAGTTACATAGATATAAAACTACCAATCAAAACAATATTTCTTCAACAGGAGAAAGGGTATCTACTAAACTGTACAGCAAATACCATTACAAACTGTTAAAGTTTATGCTTATCTTTAAAATTAGGATGCATGTCTACTATCACCATTTTTAGTCAGCATTGTATTTGAAATCTCAGGCAATGTGATCAGTCAAGAAACATAGGACATTTAAGAACTATAAAGGAGGTAATAGATTTTTCACTCTTTACTGTAAATATTTTATCCAGAGAAACTATGCAAATAGACCTTTAGATAATCAACTGGGACTAGTGAATATTCAAAATTATTCTGAAATAGATGTCTATATATAAATAATAAGATTCTTGTGTTAGTTTCTCAGTCATGTGTGACTGTTTGTGACCCATGGACTGTAGACCACCAGGCTCCTCTGTTCATGGGATTCTCCAGGCAAGAATACTGGAGCAGATAACCATTCCCTTCTAGAGGGAATCTTCCTAATCCAGGAATCAAACTCTGGTCTCCTGCATTGTAGGATGATTCTTTACCTTCTTAGCCACTAGCAAAGTCCAATAATATCCCTGTCTCTACAAAACATTTTGAGTATGTAATAAAGAATATCTGAATTTTAATAGCCAAAATATGAGCAATAATGGCAATAATAACATAACAGTTGTATTTGAGGATAAATCCAATAATAGATAAGAAATATTACAAAATAAAAAATGTACGGCTTTTTCTAAGTATGAAAATACGCAAAGACATTCTATATAGAACGGTTTACTTAAATAAAAAATAGCTATCAGAGGTATTGGAAAAAGGGCTGGAGGACTACAGACCATGGGGTTGCAAAAGATTCAAACTGGACATAGTAACTAAACAACAACAAAGTCAAAAAATACTAATTCAATGAACCTAGCAACATAAGTTTTATTTGAAAAAAGCAAAAGTTTTCTACCTATAAAAATAAAATTGTTTTCAATAGACATAGTCTTATCAATTTTTATCAAATTATTGATTTTAATAAACATTATTACTATATCAATAAATACCCAAAAAGTAAAAGCCATATACAGTTACATAGATATAAAACTACCAATCAAAACAATATTTCTTCAACAGGAGAAAGGGTATCTACTAAACTGTACAGCAAATACCATTACAAACTGTTAAAGTTTATGCTTATCTTTAAAATTAGGATGCATGTCTACTATCACCATTTTTAGTCAGCATTGTATTTGAAATCTCAGGCAATGTGATCAGTCAAGAAACATAGGACATTTAAGAACTATAAAGGAGGTAATAGATTTTTCACTCTTTACTGTAAATATTTTATCCAGAGAAACTATGCAAATAGACCTTTAGATAATCAACTGGGACTAGTGAATATTCAAAATTATTCTGAAATAGATGTCTATATATAAATAATAAGATTCTTGTGTTAGTTTCTCAGTCATGTGTGACTGTTTGTGACCCATGGACTGTAGACCACCAGGCTCCTCTGTTCATGGGATTCTCCAGGCAAGAATACTGGAGCAGATAACCATTCCCTTCTAGAGGGAATCTTCCTAATCCAGGAATCAAACTCTGGTCTCCTGCATTGTAGGATGATTCTTTACCTTCTTAGCCACTAGCAAAGTCCAATAATATCCCTGTCTCTACAAAACATTTTGAGTATGTAATAAAGAATATCTGAATTTTAATAGCCAAAATATGAGCAATAATGGCAATAATAACATAACAGTTGTATTTGAGGATAAATCCAATAATAGATAAGAAATATTACAAAATAAAAAATGTACGGCTTTTTCTAAGTATGAAAATACGCAAAGACATTCTATATAGAAAGGTTTACTTAAATAATGAAATCCCAATGTGCCAACAAAATCACAAGAAGATCTGATAAGCTGAACTTGATTCCAAAATTCATATGAGAGATAATGATGATGATAATTTTGAGACTAGGAAGAAAAAAAGAGGTAGGAGAAAAGGAAATGAGAGAAAGACAGGTGATGGAAAAGGACAGGAAGGAAACAAAAAAGGAGGAAAAGAAAGACAGAAATGTGAAAGATGGGAAAAAAGAGGAAGAAAGAAAGATATATTAGTACAACTGGGATTCTCTATTCTAGTTGTGCACACAAACTATAAAACTACAATCATTTAAAGAAAAATAATGATACAGAAAAAAACAAATAAAATGACAGAAACTATTGGAGCATCCATATACATGTATGTATCAGTATCCTATATATTTCTGTATGTATACATGCACTTTATGTGTACATATTAATACATGTTTTATATGCACATATGTATGTATGGTTATTATATGCCAAAGTGGGATTCCTACTCTAAAGAAATGGTGTATGATTTAACATGTTGCAATGGAATAATTGGTACATTATTTATAGAAAAAATATGCTAATAATACTCATAAGAAACTATATAAAATATAACTTATTGATACAGTAAAGAAATAAAGCTTATAGAACATATTTAAAACTAAAGAGGAAAAACTATTTAGGACATTCAGAAAAACTGATTTTTACAAAAAGCATATGTAAGATTTCATAGCAAGATATTTCAGTAAGCTCTAGTAAAATTGAAAATGCACAGAAATTTAGCCGATTTCATTGTTAGTTGTATAATTAGAGAACATGCATACGTGTACAAAGACACTTGTGCCAAAAGTTTGATTGTTTCATTTTTTTAGCAAGTTAATTAAGCAACTTTAAATGTCATTCAGTGGTAAAATGCATGGATAAATTGTATGTTCATTAGACTGTTAGGCAAGAAATATAGTATACCAGTTCTATAAAAATCAATGTGATGAATCTCTAGTGCAGTGTTTGGGGTGATAAAATCAAGCTAAAGTTACATAAGTTGATGTAACTATAAAAATCAAAATGCAAAAAATTGATATGTTTTATATACAAATATATATATTTATAGTATTGAACTAGCATATCAAAAGGCATAATATGCATTTCATTCTAGACATTTGTTTTCTCAATATGGATAATGCAAATAAAACAGAAAATATCACTTCAAAGACATCTCTAATACTAGCTTCTTAAAAAGTTACATTCTGAAAAAATAACACTATACTAATCTGTGTGTTGGGTAGATACGTGCCTCAATACTTTTATATGAATATTTCATATTACACGTAGATAAAGAGGAAGAAAGAAAGATATATTAGTACAACTGGGATTCTCTATTCTAGTTGTGCACACAAACTATAAAACTACAATCATTTAAAGAAAAATAATGATACAGAAAAAAACAAATAAAATGACAGAAACTATTGGAGCATCCATATACATGTATGTATCAGTATCCTATATATTTCTGTATGTATACATGCACTTTATGTGTACATATTAATACATGTTTTATATGCACATATGTATGTATGGTTATTATATGCCAAAGTGGGATTCCTACTCTAAAGAAATGGTGTATGATTTAACATGTTGCAATGGAATAATTGGTACATTATTTATAGAAAAAATATGCTAATAATACTCATAAGAAACTATATAAAATATAACTTATTGATACAGTAAAGAAATAAAGCTTATAGAACATATTTAAAACTAAAGAGGAAAAACTATTTAGGACATTCAGAAAAACTGATTTTTACAAAAAGCATATGTAAGATTTCATAGCAAGATATTTCAGTAAGCTCTAGTAAAATTGAAAATGCACAGAAATTTAGCCGATTTCATTGTTAGTTGTATAATTAGAGAACATGCATACGTGTACAAAGACACTTGTGCCAAAAGTTTGATTGTTTCATTTTTTTAGCAAGTTAATTAAGCAACTTTAAATGTCATTCAGTGGTAAAATGCATGGATAAATTGTATGTTCATTAGACTGTTAGGCAAGAAATATAGTATACCAGTTCTATAAAAATCAATGTGATGAATCTCTAGTGCAGTGTTTGGGGTGATAAAATCAAGCTAAAGTTACATAAGTTGATGTAACTATAAAAATCAAAATGCAAAAAATTGATATGTTTTATATACAAATATATATATTTATAGTATTGAACTAGCATATCAAAAGGCATAATATGCATTTCATTCTAGACATTTGTTTTCTCAATATGGATAATGCAAATAAAACAGAAAATATCACTTCAAAGACATCTCTAATACTAGCTTCTTAAAAAGTTACATTCTGAAAAAATAACACTATACTAATCTGTGTGTTGGGTAGATACGTGCCTCAATACTTTTATATGAATATATATTTGACATATTACACAATTAAAATATTTTTAAAAGATTTATGTTTCCAAGTATATACAAGAAGAATGTTAAACCAGCTTTTCAAAGAGTGTTCAAGAATTATTAGACCATGAAAGTTATATTTGGATTCTCAAATGTTCATTGACCCAAATTAAATTGCAAATGCCATTGCTTCAGCCTTCCATTCAACCATACTCTTTTAGTGTTCTAGTAATCAGCAGGTTAAAAGAAGACAAGCTTCTTTCTGCAACAAGTATTCTCAGAGATCCAACAAAATGTAACTTGTTATAAAAGCCAAGCTGACAGGAAATGTGAACAAAGTATACTAAATTTATTTTAGGCACTGAGCATATGGGTCAAAGCTTATTTGCATGACTGTCAACAAAACAATTCTTTGTTGCTACTTATAACTTTCATGTTTTCTTTGCCTTTGAATCAAATTGAATCTACCCTTTGTCAATCATTTTTTCTTCTTTTTCATTATCAATTAATATTTTAAACCTTTTGAACTGTTTCACTTTGTATTGAGTTTTTTGATAATGAGATAACCAAATTGAATCCTCAGTATATTTTAAAAACTTGTTATAGTTCTCGTTTGTCAATGACTTCAAGAGCAGTCCAATACTTACTTACCCTGCCTGGTTTCTTCAAGATTAATTCAAAGCTTATCCATGCCTAAATTGCTTTACTGCTGATCTGAGGACCTGCAGTTTCATCCTGGACTAATTTTATATCCATCTTCAGATTTACCTCCTCAGCTTTAAAGGAATTTGTTGCCACAGCAAGTGGTAAACAATGAAGGGTGGGGTCGAATTTGGAAACTAATCAGTTGAATATTTGGGGTGAGGATTTCATGGGAAGTAAAGTTTATAGACAATTTTTAAAAACATTTCTGCATGCAATTCCAAGTGCATTATGGAAATTTTTTCCTATTATTTATTCTGTTAAGTTTGCATTCTGCCTTATCTTATATTTTGACTAAAGACATTATAGCATTTTTTAAAGCCCTCATTCCTGAACTCAAATACTCAATGCTGTTTTCTGGATCCAATTTTGCAAATATATATTTATCAGAATGTCAAAATATATAAACAGATCCCATCCATAAAGAAAATTATCTAAACCAGAATTATGTTTGATTTCAGACTGAATATAGAAACTGTCTGGGACAGTTCATACTCAATTAAGATTAGTTGTTTTAATTGCTGTTACTATTAATTACTCAAAGCTGAGAACAACATCAGGTCACTGATTTCTCTGAAAGAAGCAATACTCCATTTTACTTAAAGTAAGTTTCTATATAAATTCCTTATTACAAATTTTATTTTGGAAATAAATATTCAAAACCATATAAACTGCCAATAATGAAAGTCAAAACAATAATGTTCAGAATTTTCTTTTAATGTTTCTGGGCTACACTAAGCCTTAAGTCAACCCATCTTAGATCTTCATAGAGACGAACACTGCTCTTGTGATAAAAAAAAAAGAGAGAATATTCTTTTAGCTTAATTTCATGAATCAAATTGAATCTACCCTTTGTCAATCTTTTTCTTTTTCATTATCAATTAATATTTTAAACCTTTTGAACTGTTTCACTTTGTATTGAGTTTTTTGATAATGAGATAACCAAATTGAATCCTCAGTATATTTTAAAAACTTGTTATAGTTCTCGTTTGTCAATGACTTCAAGAGCAGTCCAATACTTACTTACCCTGCCTGGTTTCTTCAAGATTAATTCAAAGCTTATCCATGCCTAAATTGCTTTACTGCTGATCTGAGGACCTGCAGTTTCATCCTGGACTAATTTTATATCCATCTTCAGATTTACCTCCTCAGCTTTAAAGGAATTTGTTGCCACAGCAAGTGGTAAACAATGAAGGGTGGGGTCGAATTTGGAAACTAATCAGTTGAATATTTGGGGTGAGGATTTCATGGGAAGTAAAGTTTATAGACAATTTTTAAAAACATTTCTGCATGCAATTCCAAGTGCATTATGGAAATTTTTTCCTATTATTTATTCTGTTAAGTTTGCATTCTGCCTTATCTTATATTTTGACTAAAGACATTATAGCATTTTTTAAAGCCCTCATTCCTGAACTCAAATACTCAATGCTGTTTTCTGGATCCAATTTTGCAAATATATATTTATCAGAATGTCAAAATATATAAACAGATCCCATCCATAAAGAAAATTATCTAAACCAGAATTATGTTTGATTTCAGACTGAATATAGAAACTGTCTGGGACAGTTCATACTCAATTAAGATTAGTTGTTTTAATTGCTGTTACTATTAATTACTCAAAGCTGAGAACAACATCAGGTCACTGATTTCTCTGAAAGAAGCAATACTCCATTTTACTTAAAGTAAGTTTCTATATAAATTCCTTATTACAAATTTTATTTTGGAAATAAATATTCAAAACCATATAAACTGCCAATAATGAAAGTCAAAACAATAATGTTCAGAATTTTCTTTTAATGTTTCTGGGCTACACTAAGCCTTAAGTCAACCCATCTTAGATCTTCATAGAGACGAACACTGCTCTTGTGATAAAAAAAAAAGAGAGAATATTCTTTTAGCTTAATTTCATGATTCTTGACATAAAAAGAGAATAAATATTGGCCTTAAATATGATTTCAAACAGGTAGAACAGCTAAGGCTGGCCATTCGGAATACAAGTTAAGGAGTTTCATCTTAATACATTCAAAGTTGGGTACAAATGACTAAAAGCAATTTATAATATCTCTTGAACATTAGAGCCCTTCCTTTGTAAATACGTGCAGTACTATTTTTTACTATTGGAATAAAAACTAAGATGTTTAAAATAGAAAATGTGTATATGATTTTAGGGCAGTAATGATGAGGTCATTGAGAAAATTATGTAGCCAGTCCTCCCTCCAGGAGATAATACAGTATAATGAGGATGGCTCTCAGGAAGAGGAAATCAGTCTTATTTTCTAAGGACAGAAAAAGGAAAGAAAAATTAGTTGAGCTATAAATTTGTACCTGAAATAGAACAGTCCCAAAATGTTCTGATTATGTTGTAAGCAAATTATTCCTGAAGGGTAGATGAGCAGAGGGTATATATTTGGACTTCATGTATGACCCTATATATCCAAAAATTCTTAGGTGTTTTCACATGTTTTCATTGAAACTGAATTGACTCTGAAGATTGCTTAAGTTGTGCAGTAATTTTAACAATATTAATTCTTCCAATCCATGAAGATAATGTATATATGCATTTACATATATAATAAAGATCACTTGTTCTGCATGTTGTTAAATTTTTATTTCTACTTAACTTTATTTTCTCTGTCATTGAAACATCATGTTAATGTCTGTCTTAATAGTGTATGGATAAAGCTTAATTTTCTTGTTACATATTTTGGGATGTATTTGATTTATAATATATTAGTTCTAGGTGTACATATAGGATTCACAATTTTATAGATTATACTCCATTTGAAGTTATTGTAAAATATTGGATATATTCCTCATACTGCATTATGTTATCCTTGTAACTTATTTTATACTGAACAATTTGTACCCCTTAACTCCTCCCCCTCTCCCTCCATCTTCCCACCTGTAACCACTAGCTTGTTCTCTATATCTGTTTGTTTTGTTATATTCAATTGTTTCATTTTTTAGATTCCATATATGAGTCATAACATACAGGATTTGTCTTCAAGATTTGTTTGGATGTTCATTTTGTGTGTGTGTGTATGTGTGTGTTTCCTTAAAAATTAAAAAATATTCAAGTTCTGTGAAAAATAACATTGGTGTTTTCATTGGAATTGGATTAAATCTGAAGATTGCTTGAGTTGTATCATAATTTTAACAACATAAATTCTTCCAGTCTGTGAACATAACATCTCCTTTCATCTATTTGTCCCATCTTCAGTTACTTTCATCAGTGACTTAGTTTTCTCACAGTGGTTTCTCTCCATAGTTAAGTTTATTCTTATGTATTTTATTCTTTTTAGTGCAATGGTAAATGAGATTGTTTCCTTAGTTTTTGTTTCTAATATTTTTTTGTTAATTATGGAAATAAACAGATTTATGTTTATTAATTTTGTATCCTGCTATTTTATCATATGACTCTAACAGCTTTCTGGTGACACTTTTAGGATTTTTTATGTGTAGTATCATGTAATCTGCAAACAGTGACAGTTTTACTTCTTCCTTTCCAATTTGGAATCCTGGCTAAGACTTATATATTATGTTGAATAAATGTGACAAGAGCAGGCATGCCTGCCTTGTTCCTATTCTTAGAGAAGATGCTTTCAGCTTTTTACCACTGAGCATGATATTAGTTGTGAGCTTGTCATATTTGGCCTTTACTTTGTTGAGATATGTTCCCTCTATACCCATACTCTAAGGAGTTTTTATCATAAAGTTATTTTGATATTTGATTTTGACAAAAACTTTTTCTTCATCTAGTGAAATGATCATCTAATGTTTACTCTTCAGTCTTTTACTGTGGTGTACTCCATTGATTGATATGTGGACATTGAATCATTCTTCCATGTCTGGGTTTCCTCCCATTTGATCATGGTTTATGAATCTTTCAATGTGTAATTGAAGTTGGTTTGCCAAGATTTTGTTTAGGATTTTTGCATATATGTTTATCGTTGACATTAGCTTATAAATTTCTTTTTTGTGTGTAACATTTAATATTTTTGTCTGACTTTGTTATCCTGTAATGTTGGCTTTTTAGAATGAGTTTAGAATTATTATTTCCTCTGCAATTTTTAAAAATAGTCTGAGAAGGATAAATATTAGTTCTTTCTCTAAATGTTTCACAGAATTCATCTATGAAGCCATCTGATCCTGGATAAAGGTTAATTTATTAAATTCACTAATTACAAGCTTATTTGCTAGCATGTAAGTTAAGGTTCCCAGATAAAATGGGCTCCCGTTGTAGCTCAGCTGGTAACAATCTGCCCGCATTGTGGCAGACCTGGGTTTGATCTCTGGTTTAGAGAGATCTCCTGGAGAAGGTAAAAGCTACCCATTCCAGTATTTCTGCCTGGAGAATTCCATACCTCGTCCATGGGTTGCAAAGAGTAAGACACAACTGAGCAACTTTAACTTCCCAAATAAAACACAGAACACCTCGTTAAATTTGAATTTCATATAAATAAGAACTAATATTTTAATATAAATATACACCAAATATCTTATGGAACAGACTCATGAGAAAACTGTGACAATATATTTTGTGCAGCCTTAAAATTTGTCTTAAACAAATTTATGTAAAATGATATATATTATGTTGAATAAATGTGACAAGAGCAGGCATGCCTGCCTTGTTCCTATTCTTAGAGAAGATGCTTTCAGCTTTTTACCACTGAGCATGATATTAGTTGTGAGCTTGTCATATTTGGCCTTTACTTTGTTGAGATATGTTCCCTCTATACCCATACTCTAAGGAGTTTTTATCATAAAGTTATTTTGATATTTGATTTTGAAAAAAACTTCTTTCTTCATCTAGTGAAATGATCATCTAATGTTTACTCTTCAGTCTTTTACTGTGGTGTACTCCATTGATTGATATGTGGACATTGAATCATTCTTCCATGTCTGGGTTTCCTCCCATTTGATCATGGTTTATGAATCTTTCAATGTGTAATTGAAGTTGGTTTGCCAAGATTTTGTTTAGGATTTTTGCATATATGTTTATCGTTGACATTAGCTTATAAATTTCTTTTTTGTGTGTAACATTTAATATTTTTGTCTGACTTTGTTATCCTGTAATGTTGGCTTTTTAGAATGAGTTTAGAATTATTATTTCCTCTGCAATTTTTAAAAATAGTCTGAGAAGGATAAATATTAGTTCTTTCTCTAAATGTTTCACAGAATTCATCTATGAAGCCATCTGATCCTGGATAAAGGTTAATTTATTAAATTCACTAATTACAAGCTTATTTGCTAGCATGTAAGTTAAGGTTCCCAGATAAAATGGGCTCCCGTTGTAGCTCAGCTGGTAACAATCTGCCCGCATTGTGGCAGACCTGGGTTTGATCTCTGGTTTAGAGAGATCTCCTGGAGAAGGTAAAAGCTACCCATTCCAGTATTTCTGCCTGGAGAATTCCATACCTCGTCCATGGGTTGCAAAGAGTAAGACACAACTGAGCAACTTTAACTTCCCAAATAAAACACAGAACACCTCGTTAAATTTGAATTTCATATAAATAAGAACTAATATTTTAATATAAATATACACCAAATATCTTATGGAACAGACTCATGAGAAAACTGTGACAATATATTTTGTGCAGCCTTAAAATTTGTCTTAAACACTTTGAACTTTATGTAAAAATGATATCTATTATAGTTTTAATTGACAATTTTTGATTGCTTCCAATGAGTAAGAAAAATAAAGGAATGGATTTCTGTCTGTTTCATCTAATGCTGTATCTATGCCTTATATAAAGGAGGTGCTCACAAATACTATTGTGTTCATGAAATGAATGAGATTTAATATTTCCTAGGAGCTTAAAATTCATCTATATTTTTTCTATAATTGATTTTATAACCGTTAAACATGTTCTTTCTTCAATAACAATGAATGAAATGATTCAATATTTATTAAAAAGCAGAAAATCAAAAAAATGACCAAACCAAGTCCCACACATCAGAGAGTTTTATAAGATATTCTTAGGGAAGGAATAGTCAGTGAATAATTATAAAAGAAGGCAACATTTAAGTATCACAGAACCATGAGAAAAATGATCTAAAAATTTAGAAGAACAAGCATCTAATTCTGGTTAGAGGCTAAGTTAGTCTTCCCAAGATGGTTGGATTTCAAGTGAGTCTTACCACAATGATAAATTCAATAGATTTACAAGTTGAAAAAAATTAGCAGGTTGTAAAAAGGTATGAAATTCTGTTAGTGCAAAGCACTTTCAGGGAATGGAATACCTTAGCTGAGTTATACCGTGCAAAGACAGATAGTAGGAGATGAGTATGGAAAAAGAGGGTGGGACTTGATGAAGGAAATTACATTCTAATTAACCAGCTATTAGTGCAAAGACAATTACTTGTCAGAAGATAACATTGGCCATAGGAATAAACTTCTATCTATATTCCTAAAGCATTGCCAACCTGAGAGTCAAAACATTCATTCTAACTATTGGAAAAAGAAATAAATATTCTTAACTATAACTTCATAGAAAAAACAGTGGCCAAATAATGAGCTTTGACTAAGGAGAATTCTCCCTTTTGGTGCCTCATTTTTGAATCATGTCACAAATCCAAAGGAAGTGATACCCTTAATGTTACCCTTCAATTGCCTGTATTTTAGTGTAAGCTGCCTAGAAAGTATTTCCTCAGCAACACAACCAAAAAAAACTCATGAGAAAACTGTGACAATATATTTTGTGCAGCCTTAAAATTTGTCTTAAACACTTTGAACTTTATGTAAAAATGATATCTATTATAGTTTTAATTGACAATTTTTGATTGCTTCCAATGAGTAAGAAAAATAAAGGAATGGATTTCTGTCTGTTTCATCTAATGCTGTATCTATGCCTTATATAAAGGAGGTGCTCACAAATACTATTGTGTTCATGAAATGAATGAGATTTAATATTTCCTAGGAGCTTAAAATTCATCTATATTTTTTCTATAATTGATTTTATAACCGTTAAACATGTTCTTTCTTCAATAACAATGAATGAAATGATTCAATATTTATTAAAAAGCAGAAAATCAAAAAAATGACCAAACCAAGTCCCACACATCAGAGAGTTTTATAAGATATTCTTAGGGAAGGAATAGTCAGTGAATAATTATAAAAGAAGGCAACATTTAAGTATCACAGAACCATGAGAAAAATGATCTAAAAATTTAGAAGAACAAGCATCTAATTCTGGTTAGAGGCTAAGTTAGTCTTCCCAAGATGGTTGGATTTCAAGTGAGTCTTACCACAATGATAAATTCAATAGATTTACAAGTTGAAAAAAATTAGCAGGTTGTAAAAAGGTATGAAATTCTGTTAGTGCAAAGCACTTTCAGGGAATGGAATACCTTAGCTGAGTTATACCGTGCAAAGACAGATAGTAGGAGATGAGTATGGAAAAAGAGGGTGGGACTTGATGAAGGAAATTACATTCTAATTAACCAGCTATTAGTGCAAAGACAATTACTTGTCAGAAGATAACATTGGCCATAGGAATAAACTTCTATCTATATTCCTAAAGCATTGCCAACCTGAGAGTCAAAACATTCATTCTAACTATTGGAAAAAGAAATAAATATTCTTAACTATAACTTCATAGAAAAAACAGTGGCCAAATAATGAGCTTTGACTAAGGAGAATTCTCCCTTTTGGTGCCTCATTTTTGAATCATGTCACAAATCCAAAGGAAGTGATACCCTTAATGTTACCCTTCAATTGCCTGTATTTTAGTGTAAGCTGCCTAGAAAGTATTTCCTCAGCAACACAACCTTAGGAAAAGTGTATGGATTGATGTGTTTCATTTGCATTCCACTTGTAACACAATATGGCCTTCTGTGTTTAAAGAGGCACTGACAGTATGAAACATAACATCACCTTGTGTTATAGAGGCCACTGATAGAATATGGCAGCTTTAACTCAAAATACTGCAGCTTTTGTTAAACTATGCTTCATACTTCACCTCATTTTGATATACAGGATAGAAATAAAATTATATGTCAGTATTAGAGTTTTGCATTAAATTGTAGTTTTTCTCTTTTTTTCCCCTCCTTGCTCCTGCAAAGGAGACAGATTTGTAGAGGACAGCATTTGTCTCATTTGTGACATATCTTCACAAATACAATATATAATTTTCAGGACAAATATTGTTCCATGTTAGGAAAAAATAATGCTCTGGGTTATTATTTCAACATGCAAGTCTGGATGCTGTAGTTTGATATTATTTATTTGAAGTTTATGTAGCATATATTACTTGAAATTTGAAAGCTGCTTTATTAATTATAACAGTCAGAACATTCTAAAGCTAAGAAAAGCTGTCCTTCCACTTAGCTGAATGCTCAAGTACAGAATTATTAAAAGACATCATGGGCACAAAGTGCAGCAGTAAGCTGATTTGTGTGCACAAGAGAGCTGTTTGTCCTCAAAAGCACATTCTTAAATAAGAAGAAGGTTGGAAAAGGAAAAGGCAAACAGCACCTTGAAGTAAAAGAACAGGAGCAGATGTCCTTTAGCTGTGTGTTTTATTGATTTATAAACACTCAGTTGGGCTCCCTCATCTCTGCAGAGTAATTTAGATATGGGAAAATATCTGTGAAATATATTGATTGTGTTATTGATTGAAAAGCCAATTGCTGTTGCACTCCTGTTTTACCATTTAAGTCCTGACACATTTTGACATATGAGCCAGCTGTGACTACCGCCTCGATTCTGCAATAAGATAATGTGAAAGCTGTCATAACCACTTCTCTGTCAGCCTTGAGGATTTACAGCATGCCAGAGCTGTTACCCTTCAATTGCCTGTATTTTAGTGTAAGCTGCCTAGAAAGTATTTCCTCAGCAACACAACCTTAGGAAAAGTGTATGGATTGATGTGTTTCATTTGCATTCCACTTGTAACACAATATGGCCTTCTGTGTTTAAAGAGGCACTGACAGTATGAAACATAACATCACCTTGTGTTATAGAGGCCACTGATAGAATATGGCAGCTTTAACTCAAAATACTGCAGCTTTTGTTAAACTATGCTTCATACTTCACCTCATTTTGATATACAGGATAGAAATAAAATTATATGTCAGTATTAGAGTTTTGCATTAAATTGTAGTTTTTCTCTTTTTTTCCCCTCCTTGCTCCTGCAAAGGAGACAGATTTGTAGAGGACAGCATTTGTCTCATTTGTGACATATCTTCACAAATACAATATATAATTTTCAGGACAAATATTGTTCCATGTTAGGAAAAAAAATAATGCTCTGGGTTATTATTTCAACATGCAAGTCTGGATGCTGTAGTTTGATATTATTTATTTGAAGTTTATGTAGCATATATTACTTGAAATTTGAAAGCTGCTTTATTAATTATAACAGTCAGAACATTCTAAAGCTAAGAAAAGCTGTCCTTCCACTTAGCTGAATGCTCAAGTACAGAATTATTAAAAGACATCATGGGCACAAAGTGCAGCAGTAAGCTGATTTGTGTGCACAAGAGAGCTGTTTGTCCTCAAAAGCACATTCTTAAATAAGAAGAAGGTTGGAAAAGGAAAAGGCAAACAGCACCTTGAAGTAAAAGAACAGGAGCAGATGTCCTTTAGCTGTGTGTTTTATTGATTTATAAACACTCAGTTGGGCTCCCTCATCTCTGCAGAGTAATTTAGATATGGGAAAATATCTGTGAAATATATTGATTGTGTTATTGATTGAAAAGCCAATTGCTGTTGCACTCCTGTTTTACCATTTAAGTCCTGACACATTTTGACATATGAGCCAGCTGTGACTACCGCCTCGATTCTGCAATAAGATAATGTGAAAGCTGTCATAACCACTTCTCTGTCAGCCTTGAGGATTTACAGCATGCCAGAGCTGCTATTTAGCCTGCTCTTTAACTACCTGAATAATGAGGATTTGTTAAAGCTTTCACTCTTGGACATTCATGGGTATTCACTTTGGGTGTGTCCATATATACACACAAACCCTTCCTAATGCTTGTTTCATTTAATAAACTGATATTTGTTGAATTAAAAAAAACATAGGATTATATTTCTTATTATCTCCATGTTCAATATGAACATAAAAATGACTATATCCATGAATGTATGTTTCTCTTTTTCTTAGGGGAAATTTGATTTCAGAAATTTCTCAGGCTAATTTTCATTAGTTTTGATTGGGCTTGTATTCCACAGCAGTGAATGAATTCACAAATAATGGGGAAGATTCATTCCTTTCTATATATATACAGATTTATCTTTGAGATATTTATTGCATGTAAAAGTGAAATAACTTACACAGAATTTACTCAATATCCTTGATTTGAAAAGAAAAAATAAACTACCTTCTCAATCTACCCATTAGAGCTCATAAAAATTCATATAAACATATCTCCACAGAGCACACTAAAAAATTCTACATTTTGAGACCAACCTCATTAGATGATTGAAAACTACAAATATTATTTCCTGCTTCTAGTCACATAATAATAATGCAGGAGAAAAACTCCTCTAAATCACCCTTTCGATGCATTTAGTCAATATGGATCTTTTCCAAATAAGGCTGTTTAAATGTATACTATACTTTATTAAAGTTGGTATCCATAATATTCCTCTTATATTCTGATGCATCTTCTCATTGTCATACAATCTGTCTGATTAATCACAAGCAGCTGTTGATTTGTTATTTTCTAGTTTATTTAAAAGCATCCTTCAATTTATGTAAACCAGTGAAACATGCCCATTGTAAGGGAGCAATGCTGATGTAAATAGCCTGGGAACAATGCTCCATATTATAAGGATGGACAGCAGATCACTCCTCTGGGAAATGAAAATGCTCATTTAACAGTATAAATGGCACACCATTCTGGCAAATGACTGATATATCAGCAATGTTAAGCATTAGACTTGTTATTGATTTGGATCTAACTTCAAAAAATTCAGCATTCTTTTCTATGTGCAAGTTTCCTATAATGTAGAATGACACAGAAGAATGTCTCGGTGCCTCAATCTACTCTAAAACGGATTTCACCTTAAAAATGAAGGCAGGCTTTTATGTAAACTAGCACAATTCTGAGAAGGTAAAATCTTTAGTCCAAAAACACATGAGATTGCTTTAGAATATGGCACCAATAAAGGGAAAGTGATAGGTGAACAAACTGAAATGGCAGGATTGTACACACTCTTCACTGTAGAATCCAACTATGTACATATTCTGTTGTGGGCAAAACCAAACTAAGATGCTAGAGTAGCCATTTGTTTTGTTCTGTAACTGCCCACGCTATTGGATGTAGGATTAGGGTAAAATCCATACTGGAGAAGCTTTCTTTCAAGTTGTTCTTTCAACCTTCATGTGCAAAATAATTGCTCTAGAAATGTGTTGAAAATGCAAGTTTCTGTTCTCCCCTCTAGAGTTCCTGATTCCATAACTCTAGAATAGAGCACAGGAATGTGATTTTGTTAAAAGTAAATTTATAAACTTGAATTAATTTGACATATTCAAAACTAGGAAAATTTTACAGAGTCTCATAATTTTCCTCCTTCCAGTTCTTCTAGGACTAGCATTTTGCATAAGCAGTATAATTTTTAGGAGTAGAAAATTGCCATCAGTACAATATTATTAATCAATTTACTTACTTTAAATTTCATCATTTTCTCTATTTGTGTCTTTTTCTGTTGTAGTTTCTTGCATTGCATTTCATCATTTTTCCTTAGCCTTTTCCAGTCTGCAACAATCTCTCAGGATCTGCTTTTAATTGGTCATTTAAGTTTCTCTCATATCAGTTGATTTGCAAAGAAACTTATGAGAAGCCCATATCTAGATGGTTACTTATGTTCATAAATCTACAAACAGCTGTTCATTTTTTAAAGAGGATTATACAAAAATTTTCAAAACCAAAACTGAAACATAAACCATGAATATAAAAAAAAATTCCAGCCTTGAGACATTCTATATCTTTAGCAATATTTTCTCCATATTATTTATCTTGTAGTTGTTTTCTCTGTATCCCATACTGGCCCTTCGGTTCAGTCAATTGTCGTGTCTTAGATCCTTGCCATTCAAAACTGGTCTGTATGATCTGGAAACTTGTTAGCACTGCAGAATCTCAGTCCTTACCCCAAGCCCAAGGTCACTGAATCGTAATCTATGTTTTAACCAGATCTAGAAATGACTCGCTTGCCCAAAAATATTTGAGAAGAATTTGAGGATCTTTGTCTATCAGATTCAGGATCTGAAATGAGAAATTCCCTGGAGTCCCTCTGGATTACTATGAATTCCAAACATACTGATACTGTTATTTCCTTGAATTGGTTACAGTTACCTCTGATACTTATGGGTTTCCCTTATTTCTTTTTTCTTATAACTGCTATTAATCCTATAATATGCTTTTATTCAAGACCTGATTTGTATTCCACATGTTCATCAGACTTGGGGCTCCCCGGTGGCTCAATTGGCAAAGAATTTGCCCACAATTCAGGAGACCCAGGTTTGATCCTTGAGTGTAGAAGATCACCTGGAAAATGAAATAGCAACCTACTTCAATATTCTTGCTTGGAAAATCTCATGGACAGAGGAACCTGATGGGCAACAGTACCTGGGGTTGCAAAAAATCGAACACAATTTAGTGAGTAAGTCACTGTCAGATTTACATAGTGAGTTGTCATGCTGGACTGTATTCCACTAATATTATATTTCTGAATTATCGACATATTTTTACAGAGATCAAACCAGTCAATCTTAAAGGATATCAACCTTGAATACTCACTGGAAGGACTGATGTTAAAACTTAAGCTATAATACTTTGGCCACTTGAAGCAAAGGGCCAACTCTAATGTCTGGTAAAAGACCCTGATCCTGGGAAAGATTGAAGGCAAAAGGAGAAGAGAGTGGCAGAGGATAAGATGGTTAGATAGCGTCACTGACTCTATGAACATGAATCTGAACACAATCTGGGAGACAATGAAGGACAGGGAAACTTGGTCCTTGCTGCACTCCATGACGTCGCAAAGAGTCGGACACGGCTTAGTAACTGAACGACAACATACACATATTTGATTGACCATTCCAATATTTCATGAGTTAGCTTATTCAGGTGATTCATATAAAATTGATTTTGTTTAAAACATTCTGTGCCCGTTGTCCAGATCCCAGTGCTTTAGTCCTGTGTGCATCTCTCAAAATTAGCACTGACTTTCTGAATAATTTGGGCAAATATCCTTTTTTGCTTTTTGTTTTCCAACTGTAAAATGGAGAGCCCAACATTGCCATGAAGCACTAGCTATCAGAGGGACCTTAGATGTTACTGAGCTTTTATCACAAATTTAGCATGTAGAACATTGAGACACCATAACGATGTACATAAGGTCAAGAATCTATCACCAGAAAGAGAAAAGAAGTCACATCTCGGGTTTTCTGACTATAGGCCTGAGCTTTATCCATAGGACATGTCCTCCATCACTAACATTTTCATACTTTCTCAGAATGAAAGGATTCCTTTTTCTTTCCAAAGTTTTTCCTTAAAGTTTACGTGAGGTTTTCACCAAGGCGCCTCAGATTTCTCCATGTCTTTCTCCTTCCACACTTGTCAGAGTCTCTTTTTTTCCTCTCATTTAAGACATGATGACAACAATAATAAAACAAAAATACTTTCTGCCATTTATCATTTATATTTTTATATTATCCACTTGTTTACATGTGCATTGAATATCTCTGCTTCCTAAATATACAATTACTTTTCATTCCATCTTATTCTGCCGTCTTGTTTAAATCCTTTATGGATACATAACTAATTGATATTATGGATAAAATACATATTTACAAATGAAAAGGTTTTTGTTCATTCTTCATCCTTCTTCATCTCTTCAAAGTGGGTCACCTCTTAGCCACACTGATTTCTCAAAACTAGGATCCCCTTGACATTTCCTAGCACCTGTCTCTCCTTGAGTCTCTGATCTTTCCATCATTCTTTCACACAGGCTCATCATTCTCTAGCATCTTTAAAAATACCCTGATTCATCAGTATACATTAGTCATCCTATATGGTACTTGTGATACTGTTCCAAAGTGAATGTTGTAGTCTACACACCAGGGATCAATTTATTAGGGTTCTGTTATTTGTTTGCTTTACCCTTTTTGTCTGCTTAGTGAAATGGATTTAAGCCGTTAAATAGTTCACCTTTTTAAACTGCCCTAACAGTAAGCTTTGTCAGTAGAGGGTGCTGGAGTAGCATTGCTGAAGGAAAGGGCTTTTCTTGGCTTCAGTGCTCACTAGCCAGGGTCTTGTAGAACAGATGTCTTCTCTCCAAGGTTCAGCTTCTATAGAACACTCAAGTTTTCCAGGAAATATGTGCCTGTAGTATGTGCCTATAGTATGTGCTTTTGGTGTGGCAATAGGCTCTCTCTGCACTCACAGATTCTTCATGACCAGATTTCCACAGCATCAGAATCTTCTGTAGTATCCTGTGTTGCACGGTGTCACCAATCAGCAACTTTCCCAGGTAGCCCTCCTGGGTGTTTCTGTATTGGGTTATCTATGAAGAGATATTTTCCCGTGAGTAGCTTTCCCCAGGACCCTAGAAGGCAGATTTCTGGAAAGTTCTTCTAGTGTGGCACCACAGCAACTTCTCTGCCATAATTTGAGCCATGGATATAACCTCTAAAACAAAGCCTTGAACTTAGCCTGGAAGAACTTCCTTGGGTTCACTATCTCAGCTTTACAGGGAGTGTCTTTCTTCCCTTTATATCTGTTATTCTTGTATTTTTTTAGAATTCCCTTTACTTCTTCTTCATCAATTCTTTATTACTATATGTTCCTGTAATAATTATTAACTCTTCTTACTATGAGATGAGAAAGGAGAAAAAGAATGAAAGGTTTGTGACTAAAATACAAGCACCCATTGTCACCAAATTGATTGATGGATTTCATTGGACCATGTTCTCAGAGTCTGTATGAACAGAAGTCAATTTTGAGAAAGAAGGGGAAATAAGTTACTGGTTGACTTTTTGAGTTCCATTGACCATAGTTTCACTCCACAGCACATTAAATTCCCTCTTCTTCTAGTCTGTACATGCAAAGATGCCAAGAAGATACTTCCCATGTCTCACACCATATGAGCAAAAACAGTGTCTTGAGACAAGAAGGAAAAAATACAAGGTGTGGAAGTGAGATGCATCAGCACACAAAGGTGGTAAGAGTCCATGCAGCTTGGATTCTGGGAGTGGTGGTTTACATGCCATGATGGTAAATAGCTGAGGGTCAGAGAAAGAACAGAAACCATGAGGAGGCCTCCAAGATATACTTGACACATAAGTTTATCCATAATACAAACTATATCTCATATGGAAATGTATCATGTGTCTTTTTCCTCAGTCATTCTTTTCCTCATGAGAACCAAGCTACAATTTCAAATACTTAATCAACATACCTGCATATTTTGCAAGTGCCTTAAATTAAACATAGGAAAAACTGAATTCAATGTATTAGATTCAAACCACACTCTGCCTAGTACTCTCTCTTAGTCGAGAGGGTTAGCTTTCATTTCTACCTTCTTCCAAGATGGAAATTTTGAATATTCCTTGGATATTATTGCCCACTCTTTCTCACTTACTCAAATTACTCAACACATCTTTTAACGTATTTTTAGATATGTCTCTCAAGTCTGGCTTCTCTTCTTGTCTTCACTGTCATGATCCTATTCCAAGTCATAATTCTTTCAAATTACTGCAGCAATCTCCAGTTATAACCTCTCTAGTCCCTGTCTTTTAAAAAGTGAACCTGTTACTTTATATTAAAACCATCCTTGAGTGTCTATTGGTTACAAAATAAAGTCTAAATTCCTGAGTTTGTCATGCAAGGTCATTCACATTGGGCACCCAGTTGTCCCTGCTTTTCACATCTCCACTCTATAGAACTTTACCACATATCACATTTTCAAAACTTTAATGTTCCAGGATTTGCACATGTGTTCTGTTCAGTGCATAGAAAAGAAAGATCTATATTTCTCATAAAACAGTTCAAATATCACCCCTTCAGTATGCTTCATAGAAAACTACTGTTCTTTTCTCTAAACTCTCGCTTCAGAAAAAAAAACTTTTGAGTTCCATTGACCATAGTTTCACTCCACAGCACATTAAATTCCCTCTTCTTCTAGTCTGTACATGCAAAGATGCCAAGAAGATACTTCCCATGTCTCACACCATATGAGCAAAAACAGTGTCTTGAGACAAGAAGGAAAAAATACAAGGTGTGGAAGTGAGATGCATCAGCACACAAAGGTGGTAAGAGTCCATGCAGCTTGGATTCTGGGAGTGGTGGTTTACATGCCATGATGGTAAATAGCTGAGGGTCAGAGAAAGAACAGAAACCATGAGGAGGCCTCCAAGATATACTTGACACATAAGTTTATCCATAATACAAACTATATCTCATATGGAAATGTATCATGTGTCTTTTTCCTCAGTCATTCTTTTCCTCATGAGAACCAAGCTACAATTTCAAATACTTAATCAACATACCTGCATATTTTGCAAGTGCCTTAAATTAAACATAGGAAAAACTGAATTCAATGTATTAGATTCAAACCACACTCTGCCTAGTACTCTCTCTTAGTCGAGAGGGTTAGCTTTCATTTCTACCTTCTTCCAAGATGGAAATTTTGAATATTCCTTGGATATTATTGCCCACTCTTTCTCACTTACTCAAATTACTCAACACATCTTTTAACGTATTTTTAGATATGTCTCTCAAGTCTGGCTTCTCTTCTTGTCTTCACTGTCATGATCCTATTCCAAGTCATAATTCTTTCAAATTACTGCAGCAATCTCCAGTTATAACCTCTCTAGTCCCTGTCTTTTAAAAAGTGAACCTGTTACTTTATATTAAAACCATCCTTGAGTGTCTATTGGTTACAAAATAAAGTCTAAATTCCTGAGTTTGTCATGCAAGGTCATTCACATTGGGCACCCAGTTGTCCCTGCTTTTCACATCTCCACTCTATAGAACTTTACCACATATCACATTTTCAAAACTTTAATGTTCCAGGATTTGCACATGTGTTCTGTTCAGTGCATAGAAAAGAAAGATCTATATTTCTCATAAAACAGTTCAAATATCACCCCTTCAGTATGCTTCATAGAAAAACTTAACTGTTCTTTTCTCTAAACATTTCCTCAGCATATTTTCTGTTCATTCTAAAAGTATTTATCATATTTTATTACAGTTCATTTGTTTTTATACCTGTATTACCCACTATATTGTGATTTTCTCAAATACTGGAACCATGTATTATTCATTCTTGCCTCTCCCACACTCAGCATAGCACTTGTGCATAAACCACCTAATAAATACATGTTGAGTTGAATTTAAATGAAATCATAGGTGCAAACATATATATGTATAGTATTATCCCTAAAGCAGTATTTCACTAGGGCATGATGTATATCTAATTTTAAACTTACAAAGATTCTGTGTTGGTGCCATGGACACTTTGTCAACCATCCAAAAAGCAGCAGAGCTTTATCCCCATGAGTAACAGCAGTGCATGTTGACAGTTTATTTCAGTACATTATATGGCACTCAACCAAAATTGAACAGCCAGAAAAGATGGAAAGAAAATGACTGTTTTCTACGTCTCCATCACTGCATGTAGGACTAAATGGATTTCATGATGTTCATGTGCCTTGGTTTGCATCAGCCTGATGTGTAAATCAAACTGATCTTCCTAAGTTGTTTGGCCCAGCATTGTCATTCTAAGGCCTACAGTCCTCCAGTGCTATAGGAGACTCTATTATTGTACACTACATCACAGCATACTGTATCTATTACAGTCATCTCATGTGGAATTGCCTCTTACAAAAGGATGGAACACACCCTAAATTATAATGGCTTCATCACTTGCACTAGCTTTAGTACAAGAAGCTGTTCTAGCAACCATGTTATTACCTCTGGTATGATTAGAAGAAAGGTGGTAATTCATGGCAAGATGAAAATATTTTCCTAGGGAAAAATAAATCTTGATATTTTAAGATATTTAAGATGAGCTTTACAATTTAGAGAGCTACATTCAGAAGTTTTCCCCTTAGAAATGTATGATTCTTATGTATGATGCTACAGTTGAAGTTAACGTTCAGACTGATTTGTGAGCCAAGTGACTTGATTCATCAGATGTTTGTACTTTCTATAAGATAAAATGCTTCTTGTTTTTCCAGAAGGTTTTGCATTTTTCTGATCAAAATATATATGCTAAATCTGTCTGATTATTTGGATGCAGTATCACCTGTACACTGACTGGAGAAGTTATACTCAGTTCTATAAGCAATAATTGCACTTCCTTGTTTATTGGTTTATTTTTATGTTGTAGACTATGTGAACACTGAAAACACTCATTTTTGTTTCTTGGTTTTGGCTGGACAAAGCTAACAGTAAAATTTGTGGTCTGTCAACAAGTGTATAAGTCTTTTTACATTGAGTATTTTAAATCATCCCAAATTCTGTTTAGTTTTCTGCCTACCCTTTTTTATACTCTGCATGTTCACTTAATTTAAATAATTTTTAGCATTCCAGAGCACTTATCTTTTTAAGACTGGGTTGATTCATTTTTAGGAGCAAGTTGGTATGTTAATAAATAAATGCAGAAATAGAAGTTTCAATGAATTTCATAAGTTTTTATTTGTCACTAACTATTTCCTTGGCTTTATATATCAGTAGAACTGTATAATAGAAACAAAAAATATTCCACTTCAGTACTTCTTAATATATCCATATAACCTGGGAAAATCTCTCTTTAAAATTTTGAATAATCATTACTACGTCCCACACCTGAGAATACTGACTCAAATCTAGCATAAACCCATTTATCTGTACTTTTTGGACATCTCCATGGATGAATATAACATATGGACCCATTTTACAAAATATAAGAGCATTTGGAGAAAATAGGATGGCTCACCTTTTCAAAGTGAAGAAGGAGGTATAAAGTGGTATACACAGACTTAGGAAAGAGGGAGAGATAGATAGATTCACAGATAGATACACAAATATATAGAAGGGAGTGTTAGCTCATTAACTCAAGTCTGTTTACTTATGAAAGATGGAGAGATAGATACACACACACATATATGTATAAATATATACATATACATATACAGTACCCTATATGTATATATAGAGGTATTATACATAGTAAGTGGAGAGTTCTTTAATGAAATAAGAAGGGAAGATAAAAATGAAATAACAAAGAAAATAGAGAAAATATGCTGAATTAGATCACATAGAAAAAAAATAGCTGATAGAAATTGTATGTTAAAAATATATTAGGACTACAGAGTAGTTTTAAAGTGTTCTGAAAATTAATTCCTTCCCTCTGTTTTCAGGCCATCAAGATAGGTCAGCAAATACCATGTTTAAGATGTTCCAGGGCTTCCCTGGTGGTCCAGTGGGTAAGGACACCGCCTTGTGGTGCAAGGGGCACCAGTTTGATCCCTGGCCTGGGAAGATTCCATGTGCAGGACCCATGTGTCCAATTACCGAGCCCAAGCTCTGGAGCGCATGCGCCCAAAGCCAGTGCTCTGCCACAGCAGAGGCCACTGCGATGGGAGGCCCACATGAGCCAAAGAACAGAGATGGATGAAAATAGATAAATGAAAGACCAATAGAAGTGGCTCGCCCGCCCCCCTCCCTCCCCAACCCGCCCCACACCAGAATGTTAAAAAAAAAAAAAAAAAAGATGTTCCATATGCTAAGGAACATAAGTATTCTATAACCTGTACCTCTTTTTAGCCTACGGTAACCCTTTGAGCTAAATATGACCATCACCATATTTAGCTGACAAATGGAGATCAATTTAGATTGAATATTTGGCCTTAGTTACACAAATACAGGTTTGAAAGTGATGGAGGTTAGATGTAAAATGCATGTAATTTTTCTCTCAAATTTGTATACTTGCTTTCATGTTTCTCTGTGCTACTTCAATATGTTTGTTTTTTCTCCTGATAGAATTCTGGATAGTATGAAATTATCCATTTATCCTTTCCTAACTTCAAACATTGTAAGAGCAATGACTTAAATATATATGAGCTTTCAAGGACTATTTCTTGAAGTAAGGAAAATCTAGGTAAAGCTAAGCTGTGAATGAGGTCAGTGGCCATTGAAGCTTTTCAGTTTTATTGAACATATATTCTAAGATGTTATTTAAATAAACGACATGGGTAGTTTGTGTGTGTGTGTGTATGTATGTGTGATTAATGGAACATATGCCCAGATTCATTTGGGCCTAGATTCATTAACCTCTGCTCCACTGATTTTTACTCAGTATTTCTAACAAGAAAGAATTATACCTTTGAAAGCAACAATGCGAATAAGCTTATATTCTGTACAGTGAAATATCTCTTCTTGAGTTTGTTATATTTCTTTCTTCCAAGTGTACTTTCTATGTGGAATGTGGTGTGAATTTGGTCTAACAACTTTTGTGCTAATTAGAGTTGGTTTGTTTTATTGTAAAAATATTTAACGAGGAATAACCATATACCTAGATTACTCAATGTCATATGCACTTGGTAAAATTACTTTGTAAGCCTTTAACTCCTATAGCTATCATATATGATTAGTTTCAGAAATACAGTGGATAATATGATTTCTTAAAAGTTGTAATACAATATCTTTAATTCTTTACTTACTTTTGTTTGGTAACGTTGAGATGAATTGTTCATTATTTTGCAGCCATTTAGACAAGGTGTACCTTTTTAGTACTGTCTTCAAACTGAAAAGCAACTCAACTTTGTGAAGAATTTAAAGTTAAAACTAAAACTATGCACAGAGGATACTTGAATTGACTACATCCAAGACTTTCAATTCTATTCAGGCAGCTTTCCTTGAACATGTGGAGTGATATCACTGTCGAAGTTAGCTGCCTGGGAATACTTACTTTCAACGGGAAATCAACTGAGATTTGAATTTCATAATTTATGCTGTGTCTCTGAATAGTCCACTTATGCAGCGAGATCCTATAAAAGTCAAGCAAGATAACTTCATTGGAAATGAATATGCTACAGACAAAGCTGATGTTATGGGTAATCACAACTATTAGCTAGTGCCAAGTGTCCCTTCCAGCTCCACATTTATCTCATTAAATGTAAATATACACATGGAGGACTTCCCTTTTGGTCCAGTGGGTAAGGACACCGCCTTGCAGTTCGATCCCTGGCCTGGGAGAGTTCCACGTGCCACAGAGCGGCTGGACCGATGTGTCCAATTACCGAGCCCAAGCTCTAGAGCGCATGCGCCCAGAGCCAGTGCTCTGTGACGACAGAGGCCAAAGAACAAAGCTGGATGAAACAGACGCATGAAAGACCAGTAGAAGTGGCCCGCCTGCCCACCTCCCTCCCCACCCTCCTCACCCCCCCAAAATATGTAAATACACACATGGATTTTTTTGGAGAGAGTGCTTTGGATAGTACTCATTCATTAATTAATACAGGGTATTTTTAAATCATATTTACTAGTTTAAGAAATTGTGTGTCCTGAAGTCTAAACATCTCTACAAATTTTTTAGGGAGTTGGTTTTGTCTAACAACTTTTGTGCTAATTAGAGTTGGTTTGTTTTATTGTAAAATATTTAACGAGGAATAACCATATACCTAGATTACTCAATGTCATATGCACTTGGTAAAATTACTTTGTAAGCCTTTAACTCCTATAGCTATCATATATGATTAGTTTCAGAAATACAGTGGATAATATGATTTCTTAAAAGTTGTAATACAATATCTTTAATTCTTTACTTACTTTTGTTTGGTAACGTTGAGATGAATTGTTCATTATTTTGCAGCCATTTAGACAAGGTGTCCCTTTTTTAGTACTGTCTTCAAACTGAAAAGCAACTCAACTTTGTGAAGAATTTAAAGTTAAAACTAAAACTATGCACAGAGGATACTTGAATTGACTACATCCAAGACTTTCAATTCTATTCAGGCAGCTTTCCTTGAACATGTGGAGTGATATCACTGTCGAAGTTAGCTGCCTGGGAATACTTACTTTCAACGGGAAATCAACTGAGATTTGAATTTCATAATTTATGCTGTGTCTCTGAATAGTCCACTTATGCAGCGAGATCCTATAAAAGTCAAGCAAGATAACTTCATTGGAAATGAATATGCTACAGACAAAGCTGATGT